>JACSCI010001383.1:0-16984 GCA_016801065.1 Sceloporus tristichus
CAGAAAGCCAGGAAAAGTCCGAACCTCGAGTGCAACCAAGAGTCAGAGCTCAGAAGAGACTCTTTCTCACACAGTCCACAGGGCCAGACAAAGGGGCCAGAGCAATGGAAGCCGGCTTTTATTTCTCAAGGCAAGCCACCCCCCCCAATTTCGTTAGCCAATACAGTTGATCAGCTTGATTTCGCAAGCCAATCACTGCTGCTAACGAAATTCAAAACTCGCGCCAAACTAACCCCTAACCCAGCCCCCTTAGCTTTCCGTTAGCCCTGGAAAGCCCTGGAAAGCTGTACGTTGCAGTTTGCATCATTTGAATTTCGCGCCGAAATGCATTTCGTAACCCGAAAAATATTTCGTAACCCGAAACAGTTTTCCCGAATCCAACTTTTTCGTATCCCGAAAATTTCGTAACCCGATCATTTCGTATCCCGAGGCACCAGTGTATACATCTGTACATATGTGCATATATGTGTGTATGTGGAGGCATCTCTATAAGTGCACTCAGGCTTATACTTTTAAGAGCCTACACACACACACATTCGGAATGTTTCAAGTCTATAGATCTTGTATACAATACCCATAGATGCATAGATACACACACGCATATATATATATATATATATAGAGAGAGAGAGAGAGAGAGAGAGAGAGAGATGCAAGCACATGTACACATATATGTTGGATCATATATATATATATATATATATATATATATACACACACACACATTTATATATACTCTTCTACTTGGGTAGAATTTAAACATAAGCAAATGCACAGAGAAATATGCAAGTACATATGAATGCACATGGATGCACCTGCGCATGTATACACCCCCAGGTTCTGGTCAACATCAGCATGTATATATAATGATAACTGTATATATGTTTAATTCCAGTCGTAACAGCATAACTGCCCTGTGATTACTGTAATTGATTTTTTTATACTTTGTGATGTTTTTATGATATGTATTTTACACATGATTGGCTCCTGAAGACACTCTGAGGGCTGCCATTGGCTGGAATCCCCATCCCTCCCTCCATCCCTGGCCCTGATTGGCTGGAATCCTAGTCCCTGCCTCCTTGTGTTCTAGCAGCCATTTTGTGTACTGCTTGTGACTGTGGGGAATAATGTTCCAGAACCTTCTCTGAGGCCTCAGTTGAACAGAGGACTCTCTATCCTGAGGCTCCAGAGTCAGAAGGAGGCCAGGCTCCTTGGGCCAAAAGGAAGGAAGTGTGTTTCTTTTTGTGTGTTTTGTGTGTATTTTCAGATAGTGTTTTCTAACACAGCTCTGCTCCTTCTGGGCAACATGGGTTTTAAAAAGGACCAGAAATGGGGAGGATAGCTTTAATACAAGCCTTCTTCTTCTTCTTCTTCTTCACAAACGTTGGGCTTTGGCTTCTAAGAGGAGGCTAGTCCCCCAAAAAGGCCAAAAGTAGCTCCTTTGGGAGGTTTTAAAAGTCTCCCCAGTTTTCTTATTAAGAGATTTTTATGCATGAAGGAAGTTGACAAACCAGACCATCTCATATTACCAAGAATGAAACAAATATAGAAACAAACAAACAACAACAAAAATAAGGATTAGACAGAAAAACAAAGTGCTTATTTTTTGAAAGTAAAACCATCATTAAGAAGGAAAAACCAGACTTGGGTTCTTCGACCGTTTCACATCCAGCAAAGGCTTATCTGCACTGCAGAAATATTCACGTTCAAAACTGTGTTAACACTCCTGGCTCCATCCTGTGGAATCCTGGGATTTGTAGTTTGTTGCGGCACCAGAGCTCTCTGGCAGAGAAGGCTAAGTGTCCAAAGTGTCTCCTCCCCCCCCCCCCCCCCCGCGTATACAAAAATCCACGTATGCCCAAGTCCACGTGCGGTGACATTGGGGACAAAAGTCCCTCCCCTCCCCAACTTTTTCCCTCCTCGCCGCCACGGTCGGGGGAAAGCCGCTTTGGGGTGTTGGAGGCCAAGAGGCCTCCAGCCCACCGTCCGGCCCTTCTGCGGAAGTGGCAGTGATTGTGGCGGTGGCAGCGAAGAGGAGGTGGAGGAGCAGCACCAGAAGCCGCCTCTCCAACTCGGCCTGCATGCCACCGCTGTCGCTACTGCGGAAGGGCCAGGTGGTGACCGGCACAAAAGGGCCAGGTTCGGGTGTTGGAGGCCAAGAAGCCTCCAGCCCAGCACCCAGCCCTCGCGCAGAGGCAGAGGTGGCGGCGGAGAGGAGGCCTCTGGCGCTCTCCTCGGCCTCCTCTCCGCCACCACCATCACCACCACAGGAGGGGCCACAGTCTCTTGTCTAGCTTGTTTCATGTTTTTTTTAATATACTGTTTAATGTGGTTAACTGCTATTAAGGGACATATCTATGAGATTCTATGATATGGGGTGCACTATAAACCTTTTAATAAATGAACAGGCATTGCAATCCTATATATTCATAATATCAGACATAACTCCAGAGAATGTTAGCCTTTTGGATGCCACAAGTTTCCTCTCATTCTTCAGAGCAAGAAGCAACACTTCAGCTGCCTTCTAGAAGATAAAGCAAAAAGGCTTCCAAAAGGACTGAAGCCTTGGGCAAGTCACACTCTCTCAGCCTCAGAGGATGACCATGGGAAACCCACTCTGAAGAAACTAGCCAAGAAAACCCCTTCAGAGACTCCCATAAGGTCACCATAAGACCTGGAAACAACTGGAAGAGAGACCCCTAGAACAACATTGGGAAATAGGGGCAAGCCTTGCCTTGGGAAAGTGTAATGACTGGGCTCCAGTCAATGGAGGTCTTCTTCAGGCAGAAAAGGGAGGTTTATGCAAACACAGAATGACATCACTGCAACGGAAGGCTCTCTTGACCAATCAGAGAGCAAGATAAAGGATCTTCTGGAAGCTTCCGTGAGAAGGAGATATAAGGCCTGAGAGACCAAGAGACAGTTGGGGGAATTGTGTCAGTTGGAGATCGAGAGAGAGAGTTAAAGAGTGGATCTTGGAAGTTAGTCTCAGAATTGGAAGCTTAGGTTTATTTATTATTTTAATAGCTTGTATGAATTGAACACTATATACTTACAAATATTGTACCTGCAAGATTCTTAATATCTTGTATGACTTATATTTCAGTTATATTTTGTTATTTATAATAGATATAATCAGTTGGAGAAGCCCATCTCACTCCAGAAAATAAAGGTACTTGAGGAGTTTGCACTCTACGTCTTTCTGTAATAATAGCTACAAAACTGATAATAGCATTTAGGACATTTAGTCTCTTAAAAACAAATACAGTGGTACCCCGGGATACGAATGCGCCGCCTTACGAAATTGGCTGCGACCGGGGGGGTCCCGGTTTTTGGGCTGCAACCGTGCCGGGAGGGGCCTGGGGCCCCCAAAACGGGAAATACACGGGTGCAGCCGGGTTATGGCAAGCCTAGGTCTGAGGAAGGGGAAGCAGGGGACCCAGGGCCAATGGGGAGGCTGGGCTTTGGGGGCTGGGAGAGAGAGGTGGGGAGAGAGACCCTCCATTTGGGCCCTAGCTGGGTGTGTCACCAGCAGGATGCTGTTCCCTGTCTCTTTGAGTGCTGCAGGGCTTCTTGCCAAGCCAATCCTAACTCTAGTCCCTTTTCTCAGGACCTTCATCTCGGCCTCCTTGTACACGGCTTTGGGCCCTCTCTTTCTGGAAGTGACCCAAGTGCAGGACCACCAGGACCCCTGCCCACCTGATGGCCGACACAGAGGCCAAGCGGAGGGAGTTGGGCTCCAAGAGAAGGAGGCTGCTGAGGTACAACAACTCTTTGGTGAGTCACTATTCTATTAGCTTCATCTGGGTCACTGCTGGGCCAATTTATGAAAGCAAGCAAATGAAGTACTATTTGTCAGAGACAGTCCTGGTTAATCCTCTGTCATCCCAATATTTCGAGGGCTTTTAAAATGTCCTGGTTTCTCTCTTCTCCTCCCACTTTCCCATTTCTTCAGCTCATTTCAATTTCTGCATAATGATTGCCAAGGAGTTTGCAACCCATCAACTCAAAAGTGGGGGTTGGAGAAGAAAGAAGGGGGCAGGGACTTGCCCTTGCTAGGAGTCTGAGGCAAAAACAAACTGTTGTGCCCTTTCCCACTTGTGTGATCTTCTTCATAAACAACTTTGTCTATCTTCACCACTTTTTGCTGTTGCTTGTCGACATATGTCTTGTTTTTTCCATCTGTGCAATGTTGGGGGATATGGGAGAATGTCTCTGGATCTAAAATGGGGGTGGCCCCATGGCCCTCAAGCCCAGAGTGCTCCCCAGAACTGCTTTTTAGAAATGACATTCACCTCTGAAATTTGGCAACAAATGGCTAAATGCACTATAATCTTTGGAGGCTAAATGTACTATACGTGTCGGGATAGTCAGTATTCTAATCTATCATTAATATCCCAGCCATGGCCTAAATTATATTGTATATTACACTGAAAGAATTTGAGACAAACTGGATTTCAAAGGCAGTAGCTTTTTTCTTGCTAACAGAATTTAAAGTTTATTTCCTGGACTAAATTCTGAGGAGATCAAATAATTTTTGGGATGCATCATGTGCTTCTCCCTCCCCTTTTATTAGTCATTCTCTGGATGAGGGCTATTTTCTGTTGCAGGTGACCTTTGCAGATGTGGCAATATATTTCACTGAGGAGGAATGGAAACTGCTGACAAAGAAGCAGAGACTTATGTACAAGGATGTGATGATGGAGAATTACGAGAATGTGGCCTCTGTGGGTAAGGAAGCTGAATTCATTGCCCTTACTATGAAGACTGAGGGCCCTTTCAGTCTACATTATCATGGCACTATGATTCCACTTTAGAATTATAGAATCAAAGACTTTAAACAGATAACAAGGACCATCTAGTTCAACCCCTTGACATGCAGGACTACACATTGAAAGCATCATCAGCAGATGGCCACCTAGCCTTTGTTTACAGACGTTCAAAGACCTTTAAAGACCTTCAAAGAAGGAGCGCTTTGGAAGTTAATAATAATAATAACAACAATAATAATGAGATGCCACCATGCTCTGAGGGGGTATATTCCACTGTTGAATAGCTCTTACTGTCAGGAAGTTCCTCCTAATGTTTTGGTGGAACCTCTTTTCCTGTGCCTTGCTTCCATTGTTCTATGTCCTTTGCTCTAAAGCAGCAGAAAGCAAGCTTGCTCCATCCTCAGTATCTCTTCAAATATTTGAACAGAGCTATCCACTCTTAACTTTCTCTTCTCCAGGCTAAACATTCCCAGATCCCTAAACCACTCCTCATAGGGCTTGATGGTTTCAAAACCCTTCACCATTTTTATTGCCCTCCTTTGGATAAACTCCAGCTTCTCAACATCCTTTTTGAATTATGGTGACCAGAAATGGACACTATATTCCAAGTGAGGGTCTGACCAAAGTAGAACAGAATTGCACTATTACTTCCCTTAATCTATAACACAGAATCAAAGAGTTGAAAGAAACTAGAAAGGCCATCCAGTCCAACCCCCTGCCATAACACTATACCCATATTTATGTAGCCTAGAATCACATTGGCCTTTTTAGCTGCTGCATCAAACTGTTGACCCAGGTTCAAGTTGTGATCTACCTGGACTCCTAGATCCCTTTCACACATAGTTTGTCGTAGCAGCTTTTTGTGAAATCTTGGAATTTGTAGTTTTTTGAGTCACTATTGCTCTCCACTTTCTAAGGATTCTAAAAATTGGACTGAAGTCAAAGAACAGCCAGTCAGGGCAGATATATATACTGTAATTGTTGCTTGGGAGCAGAGACCGAATGTCCAAAAGGGTTTAAATCGCTTTAGAATGTATCCTTGGGGGGGGGGGGAAGAATGGGCTGAAACCAAATTGAATGCAATGGGTTCTTGGAGCAAATAAAACAGACAAAAAGGATTAGCACAGTGGGTCTCAGTCCTTCTTGGCTCTGAATTCCTATTGTGTTCACAAGCCAATATACAGCACAATCTGAGGGTGACACTCCCAGATGCAGCTCAACAATAACATAGAAGAGTATGGAAGCAAATATTCAGATATGGATATTGGCAATGCACTGACCACTTTTTACACTAAAAATCTATCTTGAGTTAAAAAATAATACAAATATTTGCAAGCTCTCCTCTCCGAGTTCCTTCAACTTCACCTTTTCTTGTACACACAACTCCAATCCATTCCACACCAATCCGCATGTTAACTGTATACTGTAGTGGTTGTGAGTCATATCCTGGTGCCAAACAGCATGAAGTGACCTTTGCAGTTAGCTTGCATCATGCCTTGGGCTCTGACTCAGGACTCTATGGCAGTCTCACAGGATATGATGCCACCTGTCAATCAAAGTATATTTGCACATGTTTCATGGAATATTTTTTCAACAGTCCTTTGACTACCTGCTTCCACTGATTCCCTCAAGGCAGTCCCCATCCAGTCTCTTCTTTGCTAGCTCCTATGAGTAAGGATACAATCATTCCATGGATTTAGGAGCATAAGCAGCAGGGCCATGTTTGGGTTATTCACAGCAAATTTATTAATTTAATCTCAAATAAGGAGGGGTTAATGAGGGCTAAATCATGGGGTAACACCCTCCTCTCTTAAGTCTGATTTTCAGTCTTATCTGTCATTGTTCTTCATTACAGAAGAACATTTGAGTCATCAGAGAGTCCACACAGCAAAGAAGTCACATAAATGCCACCATTGTGGGAAACGTTTTGCTTACAAGTCAATCCTTGTCAGACATCAGAGAATCCACACAGGAGCAAAGCCATACAAATGCCAGCATTGTGGGAAATGTTTTTCTCGTAAATCAATCCTAGTGATACATCAGAGAGTCCACACAGGAGAGAATCTGTACAAATGCCAGCATTGTGGGAAATGTTTTTCTCAGAGGTCAAGCCTAGTGATACATCAGAGAGTCCACACTGGAGTGAAGCCATACAAATGCCAGCATTGTGAGAAATGTTTTTCTTTGAAGGGACACTTAGTGATACATCAGAGAGTTCACACAGGAGAGAAGCCATGCAAATGCCAGCATTGTGGGAAATGTTTTTCTCAGAGGTCAAGCCTAGTGATACATCAGAGAGTCCACACTGGAGTGAAGCCATACAAATGCCAGCATTGTGAGAAATGTTTTTCGTCGAAATCTTACCTAGTGATACATCAGAGAGTTCACACAGGAGAGAAGCCATACAAATGCAAGCATTGTGGGAAATGTTTTTCTCAGAAGGCACACCTAGCAATACATGGGAGAGACCACACAGAAGAGAAGCCACACAAATCTCAGGAGTAAACTAACATTATTTTTGTCAAAAAGGAATACAGTATAAGAAAAATATTTTTATTTCAGTGGTGCTAAGGAAAGCCCTTGTGATTTGTTTGTAAGGTTTGTCTGTCCATATGTCTGTTTATGTTTTAAAGTTGTATTTTGTTAAGTTTAGGTTTTAATTGCTAATAGTATATATAGTTGCTTTAGGTTCTAAATTTGGCTGGGGATTATGGGTCGTTTTATAAATTAGCTAGATGGGGGGGGTCTGGGATAATTTTACAACTGGCTTAATAGTTATAGGAATGATAGCTTTTGCAATCTGTGGGATGTTGGCTGAAGAAAGTTGTAGGCTGGTATTAATTGAAAGGGGGCTAGTTTCTGGGGATGACAAAGGGACCTTGTTACCTGTGGGGCAGAGACTGTGGGAATTGAAGGTAGGGCTAGGTTTGGAAGAGGGTGGAGTTTTAGCTTTTGGGGTTTTAATGTATTATTTCGCTTGGAGTGGGCAGTTCTGGCTTAAACACTGTATTTCTGACTCTGTGTTCTCAATAAAGTTCTTTGCTATTTCAACACACTGGACTCTTTGATGCACAGATGTTCTGAATTTGCGCAAAACTGACCCTTTCATCTCTTCTCAGTTATCAGCTCCATTCCCAGCCATAAGAACAACAGAGGCAAACACACACACATACACAAAAATGTACAGGAAACACAGAGAGAGCTTGATTTCCAAAGTAGAGCCTTCTTTTCTGCCTTTCCCTCCTGGGTCCAGCTCTGCACCTTGGGCTCCATTGCAGTCTTCTCAAAGGAAGAAAGGAGGGAAGGAAGGGGAGGCCGCTGAATCCCTGGTGCATACCTTCCTTTCCAGCAAAGGCCACAGCCAGGCCCTGGCAATCCCTGCGCACGCTGAGGTAGGGCCTCAAAGGGGATGTTGCAGTCGGTGAGGATCAAAAGCCTAGGCGACTCCAGCAGCAGCTCATAGACCAGTTGTGTCAGCTTGGCTAGGGAGTCTGTTAAGGAACGGGGTGAATGGTAAACCAACAGAATCCCCAGGCTTTCCTAGTCTTTAAGCACAGTAAATACAGTCAATGTGGTCCATCATACGGATAGGTATCCTGCTCAAGGCAAGATTGTCTTCATGGACCAAAGGCACTCCCCTTACCTGCTCACTGACTGAGAACCCGGCTGGTAAGGTCCGATCCCAGGTGGCTGAGCTATCTTCACCCAGCCAGGTCTCCGTAAAACAAGCCAGATCAGCCTCTTCATCCAGAAGGAGATTATGGACTATGTGCGTTTTGTTTTTGACTGACCTGGCATTACACATGAGCAAGGAAAGGTTCTGTGGTTGGTTTGGTATGCTCTCCAGGTCTTTTGGAATAGCAGGGGGAATGGAAGGGGAGAGAAAGATCTGTCAGGGTGCTAAGTGCAGCCCCTCTTGCAACACAAAAGGCAGTACTTTGAAAAGGGAATAGCTTTTATTGAAGAAGAAGTAATGGAAGTGACTTTTTTGTCAAGAAAGAAAGAAAGTATAAACATATCCCTTTTATGACCATATGAATCCAACCCACTCCATTTACCCATGAAGCTAATTAATTGGATAGCCCTTTCCCTCACAACGTTCTCCTGCCCTTTTCTGCGCAGTGTCCTCCCATCTGGGATTCTGGCAGCTTTTCTAAAAGCAATTAAGCTTTCATGTGCCTTTTCTCAACCACTGCACCTGTGGCCTTGGACCACAGAACTCAGCCACACAACAGTTTTCATTAACATTATGGCTTAACAATATATATATATATATATATATATATATATATATATCCCCATCAATTCCAATCTAGTATGATACCATGTGAAAAGATAATAAGCATAAACACATAGCAACATAATACAATATTAAAATATCCATCACTCTCTAGGTTCCCCCTCCTTTTCCAGAGACCAGTCTTTTATACTCAAGCCTCTGTTAGAAGGATGATTCCCACACATTCCAATCCTAGCAAAGAAGCACATTCTTTAGCCATGATCTCTCTCCCTCTTTCTAGTATCTTCTATTAAAGCACATATTAAAACATATTATTTTAACCCACCATAAATCCTATCTATGTTAATTCTACTCTAAACCTAAACCTATAAAACTTATGGCATGAATCCCTAAATGAATAAATGCATGAATAAAGGGATTCATGACATATTGGGACTTCAGGCTGGTGCTCCGTACCTGCAGCAATGAGATGGGACCATTGTGACCTCAGTCTGATGCTCCTTTCCTGAAGATTGAGACTGGCCCATTGTGATCTCAGCCTAAAGTTCCTTGCCTGAAGAATTGAGACGGTACTATTATGACTTCAGGGTGGTGCTTTTTACCTGAAGGATTTATACTGAACCATTGCAACCTGAGGCTGATGTTACTTACCTGAAGGATTGAGACGGGAGAATTGTCACTTCAGACTGGTGCTGTATACCTGAAGGATTGGGACTGGCCCATTGTGTGTCAGAAACAGTGTATAAGGGTTCTGTCATAAAGGGTAAAAATATTAGGGTTTGGTTATTAAAGTAGGAGTTATAGTTGTAGTTCATAGTAGGTAGTGTAGAGTGATGGGTTATAGAATAGCATGTAGTGGGAAATGTTAGAAAGACAGATGGAGTGGCTTTTAGATGAAGGAGGGCGTTTGGAAAGAGGGATGGGGTTGCAGCTGTAGATGGTTATTAAGGAGGAGTGAAGCTGGCTTGGGAAGACCGCTCTTCAAGGTGAGGCTGTCTGGGAGAAGATAAGGGAAGTACAGTGGTACCCCGGGATACGAATTACCCAGGTTACGAATTTTTCGGGATACGAATAAATCCCATAGGGATTTATTGTTTCGGGTTACGAAGGTTTTTTCGGGTTACGAAAAAACCCCGGCGCTGTTTTAAATGGAGCCGCGGCGGAGCCGCGGCTTTTTTTCCATTAGCGCCTATGGCAATTCGGGTTACGAAGGTTTTTCGGGTTACGAAATTACCCGCGGAACGAATTAATTTCGTAACCCGGGGGACCACTGTATAGACAACCTTGGTATCTATGCAACCTCCCCTTGTGTTGCTTTAACTTGGGAATTGGGGGCTGGCTTAGGGAAGGGTTGAGCAAGTTCATTTGGACTTCAGACTTGTCTTGGGAACACCTCTCTTCAAGGTGAGGCTGTCTGGGAGAAGGGATGAATCTCAGGAAGAGTTAAAAGCTCAAGGAATGGATTTAAATTGGTTTGAATATTGACAAATTCAAGAGAGAACACAATGTGATTTAAGAATGGGGAGTGATTCAAACAAAATGTGAATTAGAGGAAATATTAGAAATTAGCGAAAACAAAAGAAGTATGATGGGCAAAATTTATAAAGTATTATTATTGTGGGACACGGAACAAGAAACAGTTAAAGAGGTAATGCTCAGTTGGATGAAGGACATAGGACACGTGATTGATTACGATAAATGGGAAAACATATGGAAGAAAGACATAAATTTACATTGGCACAAAGCTTGAGAGAAAACTCGTTGAAAATGTACTTGAGATGGCATCTAACCCCAATAAAAATAGCCAAAATATATAAGAAAAGGAAGAATTTATACTGGAAATATGAAAAAGCAGCAGGCTCCTATTTTCATTGTTGGTGGAAATGCGGAAAAGCGAAAGAATACTGGAGGCAGATAATAGATGCAATAAATACGATGCTAGAAATTACACCTGAAGAAACACCAGGATGAATGTTATTAAGGATGTTGGAGGAGAATACAGATAAGAAGTATGGGAGGATATGGATGTCTATGTTAGCTAGCGCCAGGGTTTATATGCAAGGAAATGGGAGACAAAAGGAATACCAGAAACAGAAGGATGGATTAACTCTCTCTATGATTTATTGCAGATGGACAAACTATCACCCATATTGAGAGAAAATTCAGGGGAAATTACATCAGAAGACTCGGGAAAGTATTAGGTTTCATTAGGAAGAAATGGGGAAATCATTTGATTATCTATTGATGATACTTCTTGTTGTACTTTAATTTACTAACTGTGTTATTATTCTGTGTATTTTTAATTTCATGATATAAGAAAATAATTTGTATTTTTTTAGAGAAAAACTAAGGAAGCAGTATAGAAACAAACAAATAATAAAAAAGTGATATAGCGTATGATAGAATCTCGACAATGATGATTATAGAGAAAGAAAAAGAAGACTGGAAAACCTAGTGGTTATTATCTGTGTCAAAGATATTCGTATCAGATACAAGATAATAGCTGGAACATTTGGAAAGTATAGTATTGCTAAGATATTGAAGGAGGAGGGTATAAGAGAGAGAGCAAGATATAAGAGAGTATTTAGTTGGATCATTCTCACAAAGTGGAGGAAGTCACAGATAAGTAGGAAAGTGTGTGTTATGAATGTAAGAGTAGAGAGAAAGTGTTAGTGTTTAAGAAGAAAGGGGCGAAAGGCAAAGCAAGTGACTGACTTACAAACAACAATACGACAAGAAGAATCAAGGAAAGCAAAGGTTCAGGTTAAAGAATGAGAGGTTAATGAAGAAAGAAAGAGAAAGAAGAGGATCAAGATGGAGTGAGAGAAAGTTATAAAAAACAGTCATCTTGTCTAAAAATTAATGGAGAACTAACAAAAGAATTTAATATAAGAAGAGGAAGGAGACAAGGATGTCCGCTCTCGCCATTATTATTCATAACTATATTGGAATTTTTGTTAAATAAGATTAGAAATAATTGAAGGCTAAAAGGACTTAAAATAAAGGGAGAAGAAACAAAGGTGAGAGCCTTTGCGGACGACCTAGTTGTGATTCTTGAAGACGTGATAAATAATACCAAACATTTAATGTGTGAATTACATTGGTTCGCAAGACTATCAGGAATTAAGATCAACAAGGGAAAATCTATGTTAATACCAAAAAATTTGAATAAGCAAGAAAAAGAATTATTGAAACAAAAAACAGGATGTCAAGTCACAAATAAAGTAAAATATATAGGAGTCTGGTTATAATAAAAATAAAATAAAGTTTTTATTTATATCCCGCACCTTCCTTCGATCAGGGCGGCTTACAGTATAAAATTTCAAACAACAATACATACAATAAAATCCAAAATAACACAGGCAAAATACAACAAAATAAAAAACACAGGCAAAAAAGCCCCAAAGCCCTTCATCTTGGCCACGAAAGAGGAGGGAGGCCCACAGGATTTTTAATCGGGGAATGCCTGTTGGAACAGGAAGGTCTTCAAATCCTTCCTGAATTGGGCCAGGGTGGTAGTCGAGCGTTTATTATTTATTTATTTATTTATTTATTTATTTATTTATTATTTATTATGCAATAGCAACATTAATCTTTTTGATAATAATTATAAAACAATGTGGAATAAGATATGTAGAGAATTGTATAGATGGTCAAACCTAAATTTATCTTTCCTTGGCAGACTAAATGCAATAGAAATGGCCACACTCCCTAAGTTTCTGTTCCTTTTTATGAATTTCCCAATTAGTATAACCCCAAGAATCATAGATCAATGGAATAAAGAACTTAAAAAATTATTTGGAAAGAGGGTAAAGCAAGAATTAAGTGGAATAATTTAAAAGAGAAGAAAGAGAGAGGAGGATGTGCCATGCCAGATATAAACATCTATAGATGGGCATGTACTTTATATGGCTACAGGAGTGGTACCTATGGTACAATAAAGCTTTGGTGAATAAAGACTTCAATAACAACCCAATTCGAAGAGCACTGTTAGAAACATGGAAATTGGTAAAAGCAAAATTTTATTACAAAATGCCAGGTTGGGTATCAACTCAGGAGGCTTTCGCTAATAGATGGGACTCAAAAAAAGATTGGTTAAGATATAATGATATAAATAAAATAAATGAAAAACAAGAAATTTGTATGAAATCTATGGAGGAATTGATTCTGAAAAAAAAGAAATAAATTGGTATAGTTACTATCAAATGAAATATAGATTTAATGAGGACATGAAGACGGTGGGAATTGAGATACAACAACAGAATTTGACGAATTAATAATGAGAGAAGAAGATTAAAAAATAGCTAAATATTATAAATTATTCAGAGATAGAGAGTTAGAAAAAGAACCAATAAAGCAATACATGATAGACTGGGCAAAGGATATTGGACATGAAATCCCATTAGAAGCATGGGAGAAAGCTTGGGAAAAAACAAACTCTTTCACCAAATGTCAAGATTTAAGGGAATCTTTTTTAGAAATCAGGAATAGATGGTATTATACTCCAGCTAGAATGAAAAAGATGTTTAAAATAGAAACAGATAGTTGTTGGAACTGCCAAAAAAGAAAAAGGAAAGATGATCCACACGTGGTGGAAATGTGAAAAGGTAAAAGGGTTTTGGGATGATAGACACAGAATAATACAGAAAATTTATGGTATAAAATACAAGAAAAGACCGGAATTGTACCTTCTGAATATGACACATTTCATGAAGGCAGAGGATGAGAACAAGCCATGGCAAATTATACTATACATGATAACACTGGCCAGGATATTGATAGCAAAATACTGGAAATCAAAGGAGAAGTTACAGGTAGATGCGTGGCTGTTAAGACTTAATGAGATTAGAGAGTTGGATAGACTTTCATGTTCTCTGGAGGATAAGAAGAGAGACAGAATAGAAAAGGATTGGATGCAGATAGTGACATATTGGGAGAAAAAATGGGCTGTGGATAAAAACCTGATCTGATATTATGCATAAATATGAGCAAAATTAAATACAGTGGTACCCCGGGTTACGAAATTAATTCGTTCCGCGGGTAATTTCGTAACCCGAAAACCTTCGTAACCCGAATTGCCATAGGCGCTAATGGGGAAAAAGCCGCGGCTCCGCCGCGGCTCCATTTAAAATAGCGCCAGAGTTTTTCGTAACCCGAAAAAAATTTCGTAACCCGAAACAATTATTTTCTATTGATTTTTTTCGTAACCCGAAAATTTCGTAACCCGGCGCATTCGTATCCCGGGGTACCACTGTATGTGAAGAGAGCCGGAGAAGAAATATTTTTCAAGGAAATCAAACTTATAGGGATTGTTAGATCCTAATTTTGAGAATATGTTTGGACATACAACCCTTTGTATATTAAAAAAGGGGGGGGGGAATGTGATAATTCAATGAGGGGATTGTATAACTTCATTGCAAGAAACAAAAAGAAGTGTGATAGGCAACGCAGATAAGCTCTTTTAAAGCAGGAAGTGAAGAAAAAGAAGTGAAAGAAGATCAAATGTCTTGTGTGTTATTGAAGTTTGCATTTATGTGACTTGCATTGATGAAGATATTATTGAAAAATGTAATAAAGATATAATGTCAAAAAAACAACAAAACCCAGCCCTTTCTGAAAGGAAGTTCCTCCTAATGTTGAGCTGGAATCTCTTTTCCTGGAGCTTGCATCCATTGGTCCGGATTCAAGTCTCTGGAGAAGAAGAAAACAAGCTTGCTCCCCCCTTAATATTACACCCCTCTAAGTATTTAAACAGGGCTATCATATCACCTCTGAAACTTCTCTTCTCCAGGCTAAACATCCCTAGTTCCATAAGTCTTTCCTTATAGCACATGCTTTCCAGACCCTTCACTATTTTAGTCGCCCTCCTTTGGACACACTCCAGTTTCTCCACATCCTTTTTTAATTATGGTGCCCAGAACTGGACCCAGTACTGTATTCCAGGTGAGGCCTGACCAAAGCAGAATAGAGTGGCACTATTACTTCCCTTGATCTAGACACTATACTTCTATTAATGCAGCCTATGGAGGTCTTCTTCGGGCATTGGCCTTTTTAGCTGCTGCTTCGCACTCTTGACTCATATTCAACTTGTGATCTACTTGGACTCCTAAATCCCTTTCACATGTAGTTTCATTCAGCCAGGTGTCCTCCATAATCCTATATCTCTGCATTTCATTTTTCTGCCCTTAATGCAGTATCTTACATTTCTCCGTGTTGAATTTCATTTTGTTACCATGGGCCCAGCTTTCTTGTCTGTTCAGGTCATTTTGAATTTTGATTCTGTCCTCTGAGGTAATAGCTACTCTTCCTAATTTGGTGTCATCTGCAAATTTGATAAGTTTTCCCCCATTTCTGTCGTCGAAGTCATTGATAAAGGTGTTAAATAGCACTGGGCCCAGGATAGAGCTGCACTGGACACCCCACTGGTCACTTCTCTCCAGGAAGAAAAGGGGCCATTGCTGAGCATCCATTGGGTTCAGCAAGTCAACCAATTACAAATCCATGTAACAGTTGCCTTGTCTAGATTGTTTCATGTTTTTGTTTTATATACTGTTTAATTTGGTTAACTGGTATTAAGGGACATATCTATGAGATTCTATGATATGGGGTGCACTATAAACCTTTTAATAAATGAACTGGTGTTGCAATCCTATACACTGCTACCTCGGGTTACGAAATTAATTCGTTCCGCAATTCCTTTCGTAAGCCGAAAATTTCGTAACCCGAAACGCTTTTTCCATTGAAAATAACTAATGCGTTCTATGACCTCAGACTGAACCTGCAAGTCAAAACAAAGTCACAATAGAGGCCAATTAAGCTAAGTACCCTACAATACAAGTTGCCTGAGGCACTAAAGAGCTTAACAATGACTGGCAGGTCCATTCTAAAGGTTTCTAAAGGATAAAGAAAAAAAGTTTTTTTCTTATCTTTGATGGTTCTGGCATCTCAGAGTCAGGCAGGAGGAGGAGGAGGAGCTCTCAAATCATCACACCCATGACCAAAGCAACCCCAACCACACTCTATGGCCCACATCAAAGCAAGGCCAGACTTGCAAAACTCACAACCCACACACCACCCTCTCAAATCATCACACCCATGACCAAGGAACCCCAAATCTAAAAAAGCAACACCATGGTCACACTCTCTGGCCCGCATCAAATCAAGGCCACACTTGCAAAACTCACAGCCCACAGCCCACACTCTCAAATCATCACACCCATGACCATACCACCCCAGAACTCAAACCCAAAGGCCAGAAAACCCAAATCTGAACATGCAACCCCATGGTCAGGCCCATTCTAACGGATAAAGAAAAAAAGTTTTTTTCTTACTGTACCTTTGCTGGTCTTGGCATCTCGGAGTGAGGCAGGAGGAGGAGGAGGAGGAGAGGGGCAGCCCAAAAAGCCAAATTTAAACCAATTCAAGCAATTTAACCACTTCAGCCAATTCAAGCAATTTAACCACTTCAGCCAATTTATCCAATTCAAGCAATTTAACCAATTCATAGCCAATGCCACCAATTAACAAAGTTAACCATTTTTTTAAAAAAAATTTGGTGTTTTTTTTAAGGGTCACCTTTTTTTTAAGGGTCACCTTTTGCCTTCTTGGATGACGGTTCTCCCTCTCTAGTGAAGAACTGGTCCAAGGATGTCTGCTTTTGCCGGCCCTTAAGCAGGTTCTTAAAATGGCTAAGGCAGACATTATCAAAATGGGCAATGGCATGGCTGGTGAGCACCTTCTCAGGGTGGTGCTTCTCCACATATGAAGACACATTGTGGAATTGCCGCAAAATGTCTTTAATTTCTGCCGTTGGCAAAGATGCCCCCGCAGCCTCCTCCTCCTGGCCCCTGTCGAAATGGAGCACGTCCTCATCCACGGCCGAGTGTTGCATCGCCGCCAAGGCCTTCAGGTCCTCTGTTGTCAGGTCCTCGTTGTGCTCCTCGATGAGTTCCTCCACGTCCTCGTTGTCCAC
>JACSCI010001384.1:0-16970 GCA_016801065.1 Sceloporus tristichus
TCCGTGGGCGGCACTCCCGGGGCGGTGCGCAGATGCGCACCTCTAAATATCCCGGGAGGAGGCCGCCCGGCAAAGGGTGCAGTCCCGGCAGCGGCGACAGCGGCGGCGATGGTCCGGCGTGGAGGCAGAGGGGGGTTTATGGGTTCATGGGGTTATGCTTATATTTTCATATGGTATCATATGAGATTGGGATTGATGGGGTTTCATTGTGTGTGTGTGTGTGTGTGTGTGTGTGTTAAGCTATAACGTTAATTAAAACTGTTGTGTCACTGAGTTCTGTGGTTTAAGGCCTCAGGTGCATTGGCTGAGATAAGGCACATGAGAGCTTAATTGTTTTTAGAAATGCTGCCAGAATCCCAGATGGGAGGACACTGCATGGGAAAGGGCTATCCAATTGATTAGCTTTATTGGTTAATGGGGTGGGATTCATTGATATGGTTATAAAAGTGATATGTTTATACTTTCTTTCATTCCTGAAAAAAAATCACTTCTATTGCATGTATCTTCTTCAATACAAGCTGTTCCTTTTTCAAAGTACTGCCTTTTGTGTTGCAAGAGGGGCTGCAATTAGGACCCTGACAGATATCTATCTCCCTTTCCATTCACCCTGCTATCCCAAAAGGGCTGGAGAGCATAACAAACCAATGACAGGACCTTTCCCTGCTCTTGTGTAATGCCAGGTCAGTCAAAAATAAAATGCACATAGTCCAGGATCTCCTTCTAGACTAAGAGGCTGACCTGGCTTGTTTCATGGAGACCTGGCTGGGTGATGATAGCTCAGGCCCCTGGGATCAGGCCTTTCCAGCCAGGTTCTCTGTCAGTGAGCAGGTAAGGGGACGTCGCTTTGGTCCATGAAGACAATCTTGCTTTGGCCAGGGTACCTATCCATAAGATGGACCACATCGAATGTATTTGCCTCAACTTAAAGACTAGGGAAAGTCTGGGTATTCTGTTGGTTTAATGTCCACCCCGTTGCTTAACATAAATACTCTCTGGAAAAGATAACATCAGAATTAACACAAACCAGGGAAAGAGTGACCTTTCTGGAGAAAGAATATAAAAAATTGGGAAAAGAGATAGAGAGATTAACAAAAGAACATACTGAAGATACAGCAGAAAGAATTAAATTAGAGCAGATATTTAGGGAGAGATATCTTAGAATAAGAGGTCTTCCCGAACAGAAGGACAAAGATCTATATAAAAGGATAATACCAGCCTTGGCTGAATTTATGGACCTAGATAATAAAACGTTTCTCCTTGATGTGGACAAGATGTTTAGAGTAAACTCCTGGGTCTCAAAACAGGAGAGACTGCCCAGAGATATCCTGATTTATTTTCTTAGGACTCAAATGAAAGAAGCAATTCTCCAACAACACTTTCATACAAGATTCAGAATTGAAGAAAATGAAATATTATTGTTTAAAGATATCTCTGGGAAACTGTTAAGGAAGAGGAAGGAATATGGACCACTGACTCAGGTTTTGCGCAGCAATGGAATCTGCTACAAATGGGAACTTACTCAGGGCCTATCTTTATAATTCAAGCAAAAAAGATACCAAATCAACTCGATACAAAAAGCAAGACATTTTCTACATGAGAATAAAAAAGAAGTTAATAAAGGGGACAGTCAGAAAGAAGGAAGAAACAACCTCGGAAAAGGAGGATAAGGAGGAAGAGAGCTTAGAAGAAGAAACAGAAGGAGAATTGCTTAGGAAACCAGATCCAAACACAAGAGAGGACAATATAGATGGAGAATGTGACGATGAAATGGGAAAAGACGGACATCCTATCATCGAATGTTAAAGGAATTAACAGCCCCAAAAAGACGAGGTAAACTTTTCCATTATTGAGGGAAACAGAGACTTGATGTAATTTGCCTTCAGGAAACCCATATAAAGAAATAGGATATAAGATAGTTGGAAAATGACAAATTGGGTAAAGAATACATAGCAGCCTCCAAAAAGAGGAAAAAAGGTGTAGTGATTTATGTAAAGGATAAATGAGAATCTAAAGAGGTATTCTCAGACCCCAATGGATACTTTCTTGGTGTAGAAGTTACTTTACAAGACCAAAAAGTCTTAATGGTGGGAGTTTATGTACCCTTAGGAAATAAAGGCCTGTTTTTTGAACAATTGAAAAAACAAATGCCAGACCGAATGTGCAATAGGACCTTAATGATGGGAGATTGGAAAGGGGTGATAGACCCCCAGATAGATAGAAAACAGACAACAAAATATACTTAAAGCAAGGGAAACTGCCAAAATCTTTCTTTGAATCAAAAGAAGCCTTTGCATTAGAAGATACTGGAGAATCAAGTATGGTCTTTCTAAGGGATTCACGTTCTTTTCAAACACACATCAATCCTGGTTGAGAATAGATATGTTCCTGACTTCCCCAACTATTAGCACAATGGTGGAAGCAGGAGAAACCCTACCAAAAATCATATCAGATCATGATCCCATTTTATTGTCTTTGAAGAATAAAGCTAAGGAACTGATATGGAGACTAGAGGAGACTTTGTTAAAAGATGGAAATATTCTAGATAAAGCAAAAACAAACCCACTTAAATCCTTCTTTGAAGAAAATCTGAATGGAGAAGTCAGCCCAGAGATCGTCTGGGACACAAGGAAAGCGGTAATGAAGGGTTTCTCTTTGAAACAATCTTAGGAAAGGGAAAAAATACAGAAAAGAAATGGAAAGAACTACAGGAAAAGTTAAAGGATAAGGAACAATTACTTAAAGAAAACCCTCAAAACAAAATGATTCAACAACAGATTAAGAAGATTCAAAAGGAAATATCCACAAGGCCAATAGAAGACCAGGAGAAAAAATCAAGATACATCAAACAGAAACACTTAGAGAATGCTAATAAACCTGGTAAATGTTTAGCAAGGAAACTGAAAAAGGAAAAAGAGAAACGGATCTTTTCAAGGGTTAAAGAAGGGGACGAGATTTATTCCAACCAAAAACATATGAAAGAATGTTTATATAAATATTTCACAAATTTATAGAAAGAAGAATATATTTCCCAGGAGAGGATACAAGAATTTTTGCACAGAGAAGACGTAGTAAAGATTGATGAAGAACAGAGAATCGAACTTAATAGACCAATAACGGCTCCTGAGGTGCTAGAAGCAATCAGTAAAACCAAGGCATCCAAAGCACCAGGGCCAGATGGCCTAAGTGCAATCTATTACAAGAGCTTACAGAAAGAGCTAATTAAACCCCTAGTAGAAATCATGAATAGAGCCTCACAAAGAAGAACGCCTGACTCTTGGAAGATAGTTGATATTGTACTGATTCCTAAAGAAAGTAAGGAGCTGCTGGAGGTGAAACATTTCAGACCCATTTCTCTCCTTAACAACGATGATAAAATCTTTGCAATGGTCTTAGCAGAAAGATTTTTAAAAACCCTACAAAATATCATAAATGCCGACCAAATGGGCTTCCTCCCAAAAAGACACCTTAGAAACAACATGAGAAATTTATTAGATATTATAGACTTCTATGAGAAGAAAACAGATAAAAAAGCAGCTATGATTTTTCTTGAGGCCGAAAAGGCGTTTGATGAAGTTAATTGGAACTTCATGCTGGAAACCTTATGAAAAATGGTTCTAGGAGATAACTTTATCATCTGGATAGATGCAATCTATAGAAAACAAACAGGGAGAATTATTATTAATGGGGGGAAAGCGAAGGCGTTACCTGTAATGAGAGATACCCCTCTCACCTTTGTTATTTATGGCCACTTTGGAGACTCTGAGTCCTAGCATTAAAGAAGATAAGAAAACCAAAGGCCTGGATATAAAACAGGAAGAGTACAAGCTTAAACTATACGCGGACGATGTGGTGATATACTGATCTGACCCAATAGAAAGTGTTAATCCCCTGCTTTATAAATTAAAGGAATATGGACAGCATTCAGGTTTCCAGATTAAAAGGGATAAGACAAACATTTTACCAATGAATTAAACAAAAGAACGATCAGGAAAATCTACAAGAGAAGACTGGCTTTAAAGTAGAAGAAAAGGTCAAATATCTAGGTGTTGAGTTCACCTCTAAAAACCGAGAGCTCTTTAAAAACAACTGCAAGAAAATATGGGGTGATATCAAACAAGGATCTCCATAGATGGGCTAAACTCAACCTGTCCCTCTTGGGAAGGATCAGGGCAGTTAAAATGAACGTACTGCCTAAATTACTGTTTTCATGTCAGACTATACCTATCCTTCTTAATGACAAACCATTTTTAGAACGGCAGAAGGACCTTCAAAGTCCAACTGGGCAGGAAAAAACCTAGAACCAGATTTAAATCTGTAATAGATGATGTAACGATTCACAATCCTCTCTTCTATTTTGACCCGACGCTTCTTTGGGTGTTTGAAGGACAGTCGTGTGGATGGATTTTAAAACACAGACCAAGCGGCTGATTTAACAAGAATATAAGTTTATTTTTAAAACAGAACAGGCAAAGGTATCTTTGACATGAAGTTGTTACTATGTCTTCTTTCGTTACATTTATACAGGTCTGGTTTTAACTCTATAATAATAATAATAATAATAACAACAATAACAACAACAACTCTGCCACGCAGGCTATACTATCACTCAAGAAATGATGTAAGCCAAAGCCCTCTTCCTGAGTCTGGTTCCACTGAGTCTCTCTTCTCCAGACTCTCCAGAACTAATCCTGTCCCTCTCTGGACAAAGCAGTTCCTTAAGTAACCATCCCTCAGGAACTATGGGAACCCACTCCTCTCTTGGACTCTACTGTTCCCATCCTCTCTATCACTATCTCCCACTGAACTCCCACTTCATCCCTCAGGATTGCAAACCCTAACTGACTCCACCCAACTGCCAAGCGGAAGCTTCAAACTCCTCAGCCAGCACCTGATTGGCTGAGAGTCTCTGGCTTCTGATTGGCTGGTTTGTAAGTCAGTCCGTCACACGCCTCCCCCCTTTAATAGGTTCATTGAGACACAGAACCAAACGGTTCTATGGTCCAAGGAACTCCCAGTTATCAGTTATACTTACCCATTATATATAACATTATACACACATCAGGTGACACATGTGATATATTTCATATACTTGTTTTATCAATAACCATTTCCAACTTAAATATCTTTGGTATTTTCCTGTATGTTCCCCTTTTAAACATATGTCTAATATCAGTTCTACCTGTTATAACAACTTACCACCATTTTCTTATAAGATTAGCATATTATATCCATATCCCTTATCACTTGCTGAGTTTTAATATTTTAATAACACTTAAATAACCTTTTTTCCCCAACTTTAGATCTATATATGTTCCATTTAAATGTTTTTATCAAACATATTTAATCTTTTAACCCTTTTCTCTTATTGATGGAGCATCATCTCCAACCACTTTGCCCCGTTCCCAGTATGGTTTTGAAAACATTTCATCTTCCATTATACTAATGGCAAACTACAATATATTGGTTTTCCAGTCTATCAACTCAATTATATCCTTGTCCTTTTTAGGAGTCTTCTCTGGATCAGTCCTTGTAACTGACCACATGTTTCTTTTTACCGGCTGTGGACTTAACACCTCATCTAGTAAAAAGTCTTTGCTTCCTCCTGTTTCACTGGACAACATTCATTGAGTGCGCTGAGCAATCTTTACATCTTCCTCTGTAGACCATAAAGTGTCCCTTATCAAAATCATCCCATTCTCTAGATAGTTCATCACAATCTTTGGTCTTTTTTCCTCTGTTGAATCTCCTTTTCCAGTTGGTTGATGGCTTTTGGGGTCCCACCAACGCTTGTCTGTCATCTGGTTGTCACCAGTATGTTTGACAGCGAAGTTTATGGACGGGAACATGTTCTGCATATACATATCTATTCTTTCAGCTTTTACTTTAAGATTCTGCCAGTTTCTGTGAACTAAACCTTTTTCTTGGGTTATATCACTCATTTGTCAAACTACGTATTTTTTCAACACTGTCCATTTAATATATAGCATCCAGAACCCTGAACTCTTTATTAGAACCTACAAAAGCCTGCGGTGATGCTTTTAATAACTACTTTGCAGACAAAATCTCTCAGGTAAGAGCTGATTTGGATGCCAGCCTTATGACAGAGGAGACAGGAGAGGTATCCAGAGTCTCTGCCTATACTCTTCTTCTGGATGAATTTGAGTCAGTTAGTACGGAGGATGTGGACAAGCTCCTTGGGAGAATGAAAAAGAGGACTTGCTCTCTCGATCCTTGCCCATATAGGCTGGCCATCCAGGGAGAAGATACCATCAAGAGGCTGCTAAAAACATAACTAATGCATCTTTGAGGGAAGGCTGTCTTCCATCTTGCCTCAAAGAGGAGGTGGTTAAACCACTTCTTTAAAAAGCCTTCCCTTGATCCTCTGGACAGAAACAATTACAGGCCAGTTTGGATCTTAATATTCTTAGGCAAGGTAATGGAGAGGGCAGTCGCCATTCAACTCCAAGCAGTCTTGGAAGAAATGGATTTTTCTACATCCATTTCAAACTGGATTTAGGACGGGTTACAGAGTTGAGACGTCCATGGTCACCTTAGTCACTGATCTCCATTTGAGCATTGACAGCTCTTTGAAAAGGGGAAGTGTGACCATGCTGGTGCTATTGAAGGCCTCTCAGTGGCCTTCAATACCATTGACCACAGTATCCTTCTGGAACATATGGGAGAGTTGGGAATTAGGGCACTGCTTTCCAGTGGTTCAGGTCCTACATCTCAGGCAGATTCCTGTCACTTGGGGACAGTTCTTAATCCAGAGGGAGCTCAAGTCAGGCATCCCTCAAAGCGTGATTCTGTCCCCAATGCTGTTCAACATTTACATGAAGCTGCTGGGTGAGATCATTCGGAGACATGGGGCGGGGAGCAGGGAGACCTTGAAACAGTAGTACATGCGCTGGTCACCTCTTGGATCGACTTCTGTAACGCATCCTACATGGGGCTACCCTTGTGCCAAGTTCAGAAACTTCAATTGGTACAGAATATGGCAGACAGGTTGGTTATGGGCTCTTCTAGAACTGCCCACATCACACCAGTTCTTAAATCCCTCCACTGGATGCCCATTAGTTTCCAGGCAAGATACAAGGTGTTGGTTCACTCTGGAACGACCTCTGGATGAGATCCGTCCTATTAACACCTTGGAAGCCTTTAGGAAGGCTATTAAGAGGGACCTCTTTCCAGACTAGATGAGATCTATTGACTTGCCTCCCCCTCCCCCTGACCCTTACCCTTGCCATCGTTAGTGTGATGGAAATTGCTATTGATGTATATCGTTCCTGCCCTCTCACCTCTCCTTCAGAAAACGACCCATTTCTTGCCCGAAAAAACTTTTTTACTGTATTGTGTTATGAAAGTTTTAAATTTTCTTGCTGTTTAATAGGATTTTTAAGGGTTGATTAATGTTTTTATAATTGGGAGAAGGGCTGGGGGTGCGGAATTTTAATTGTATTTCTTAAATTGTATGTCATTTTATTACTGTAATCCTCTTTGATTCCTTTGAGAAAAGGCAGAATATAAATAATAATAATAATAATAATAACAACAACAACAACAACATATCTTCAAGGGGGTCAAAAGCCCTTTCAGTATGCTCCCAGAACTGGGGGGGGGGGGGTTTTTGGGGGGATGTGGGTCTCTCTGTTGGTCCTCCTCTGCAGGGTTGTTGTGAAGGAAAAGATAAGTATGTGAGGGAGGATGCCCAATCTGGATCCTGTGGGTCTCTAAGCCTAGTTTCCAGGTTGACAGGGGATTGCCAGAGTTTTGAGGACCCTCCGTCTCCCTCCTCTTGGCTTTCGTCAAGAGGATTTTGGCTCTTCTCTCCCCCCCCAGCGCCTCCTCCCCCAGGACTCCAGAGAAAGCTCCCCCCCCCCAAGAAAAATGCTATTGAATCCTATCCTGTGCGATGCTTTCTATTTGGCACAAAACTCTTCCCCAAATGAGGCATCAGAAGAGAGGGTCTCTCCTCAGCCCCACTTTCCACGAGGGAGGGGGCTCCTCAAAGACCTTTTTACCTTTGGATCCCCCTCCTCTCCATGGCCATGCCTCTCTCCAAGTGTCCCACTGGCCTTCATTTATCATAACAACTCCCCAAGTACCCGGGACCCAAGGAATCCCCCAAGGAGGGGGCAGGGAAGGTAAGAGGGAGAGGAGGCCTTGCAGGACCACTGCCTTTCTTTGGCGGGAGAAGAGGGGCTTCTACCCTCCAGCCATTCCTCTGAATGAACAAGGGCTCTCCCCACTTCCCTCCCTCCCTCAGAACAGACTGTGAGGGCAGCAATGGCTTCTGGGGCTGAGACTGTGCAGGCGCATATAGTCCCAAAGACCCCTCCTCAGCATGTGCAGGGATTGCCAGGTCCTAGATGCTGCTGCTTATTCCGCTGGCGGCCTTTGTGGGAAAGGAAGGTATGCGCCGGAGTTCAGTGGCCTCCCCTTTCTTCCCTCCTTTCTTCCTTTGAGGAGACCGCGATGGAGGCCAAGGTGCAGTGCTGGACTCAGGAGGGAAAGGCAGGAAAGGAAGGCTCTGCTTTGGAAATATAGCTCTCTTTGTGTATCCTGTATGTTTGTGTCTGTGTGTCTGTGCTGTTCTTATGGCTGGGAATGGAGATGAGGACTGAGGAGAGAAGAAAGGGTCAGTTTTGGGCAAATTCAGAAATTCTGTGCATCAAAGTCCAGTGTGTTGAAACAGTAAAGAACTTTATTGAGAACACATAGAAATTCAGTGTTTAAGCCAGAACTTACCACTCCAATCCAAACAATACATTAAAACCCCTAAAACCTAAAACATGACCCTCTTCCAAACCTAGCCCCCACCTCCAATTCCCACAGTCTCTGCCCCACAAGAAACAAGGCCCCCTTTTGCCATTCCCAGAATCTAGCCCTTTCTGTTAAAATCTGCCCCCAACTTTCTTAAGCCAAAATCCCACACATTGCAAAAGCTATAATTCCCATAACTATTCTAACCAGCTGCAACAAATCCCAACCTCCCATCTACCTAACATATACCACAACCCACAATCCCCAGCCAAATTGACAACCCAAAGCACTTATCTATACTATTGGCAATTAAAACCTAAAGTTAACAAAATCCAACTTGAAAACATAGAGACATATTGACAGACAAATTTTACAAATAAGATCACAAGGGCCTTTTCTTTGCAATGCTGGATTGAAAATATATTTTTTTGCATTCGTTATTGACAAATATAATGTTAGGATTTGTGTGGCTTCTCTCCTGTGTGGACTCTCTGATGTTTCACTAGGTGTGACTTCCAAGAAAAACGTTTCCCACAATGCTGGCATTTGTATGGCTTCTGCCTGGTGTGGACCCTCTGATGCATGACTAGGATTGACTTGTAAGCAATATGTTTCCCACAATGCTGGCATTTATGTGACTTCTCTCCTGTGTGGACTCTCTCATGACTCAAATGTTTTTCTGTAAAGAAGGACAATTACAGATGAGACTGAAAATCAGACTTAACAGAGGAGGGTGTTATTGTATGATTTAGCCCTCATTACCCCCTCTTTCTTAGAGATTAAATTAATAAAGTTGCTGTGAGTAACCCAAGCATGACCCTGCTGCTTATGCCCCTAAATCCATTGAAAGCTTGCATTCTTACTCATAGGATCTAGCAAAGGAGAGACCTTATGGGGACTGCCTTGAGGGAATCAGTGGAAGAAGATAGTCAAAGGACTGTTGGAAAAAAATTATTCAATTAAACATGTGCAAAAGTACTTTGATTGACAGGTGGCATCATATCCTGTGAGACGGCCACTGAATGCTGAGTCAGAGCCCAAGGCATGATGGAAGCTAACTGCAGAGGATGCTTCATGCTGTTTGGTACCAGGAGAGGACTCACAACCAATACAGTATGCAGCTCACATGAGGACTGGAGTGGATTGGATCGGAGTTGTGTGTACAAGGGATGGTGAAATTGATGGAAGTTGGAGAGGAGAGCTTGCAAATATTTGTCTTATTTTGCAACTCAAGATAGAGAATCTCCAAGGATTTAGATGAAATCGACTGTGTTTGTGACTTATTTTTAAGTGTGAAAAGTGGTCAGTGCATTGCCAATGCCTATATCTGGATATTTGCTTCCGTACTCTGCTATGATATTTTTGAGCTGTATTTGGTGCATCACCCTCAGATTGTAGTGTACATTGGCTTGTGAACGCAATCAAAATTCAGAGCCAACAAGAATCTGAGAGGCGGTGTGCTAATCCCTTTGGTCTGATGTATTTGCATCAAACACCGATTGCATTCAGTTTGTTTCACACCATTCTTCCCCCACAAAGGAAATATTCTAAAGTGATATAAACCTTTCTGAACCCACAGTTTCTGCCCCCAAGCACCAATTTCAGTATAAATATCAGCCCCGACTTGCTGTTCTTCGGTGTCAGTCCAGTTACAGATAGACACTCTGTTTGTTTTCATGGCTAAACAACTCAATGCACTCACCAACCCCAATTGTCATGGGAACTACTGACCTCTCCTTATTTCAAATCCTCAGCAATTGGAATAAAGATCTAGATAGATAATGTATCACCATTATCAAAGCCTTACATCTATTCACCACTCCACCTTTGTTACCTAGTTCTTGTGTGTGTGCATGAACACTTATATGTATGTGTCTGTGTGTTTTGCTTTACCCCTAAATAAAACACAAAAACCTATTTCAAATGCCTCTGTTTGATTCAGGAACTGCTATAGATTGGCTGAGTCCAGAGGTCACTATTGCCCCAGTAAAACTATTTCACTCTATTGAGCTAAGTACCAAAATCCCCTAAAAGCATAGCACTTGCGTCCCACAAAATTCCCAAATTGGCAGTTTAGGATTTGATATTTAGAATCCTTACAAAGTGGAGAATAATAGTGCCTCCCTAAAACTAGAAATTTCACGATTCTGCAGGAAGTTGTTATGACAATTAAATTACGTGTGAAAGGGAACTAGGAATCGTAGAACAGCACAAGTTGAACATATGTCAACAGTGTTATGCAGCAGCTAAAAAGGCCAATGTGATCCTAGGCTGTATCAATCGGAGTATAGTGTCAAGAGCAAGGGAAGTAATAGTGTCACTCTATTCTGTTTTGGTTAGGGCTCTCTTGCAATAATCCTGTGTCCAGTTCTGGTCACCACAATTCAAACAGATGTTGAGAAGCTGGAGCATGTCCAGAGGAGGAAAACCAAAATGGAGAATGGTCTGGAAACCATGCTCTCGCAGGAATGACTTAAGGAGCTGGGTATTTTTAGCTTAGAGAAGTGAAGGTTAAGAGTGGATATGACAGCCCTGTTCAAATATTTGAAGAGATGTCATATTCTGGATGGAGCAGGCTTGCTTTCTGCTACTCCAGAGAAAAGGACATGGAAAAATGGATGCAAGCCAGAGGGACAAGAGATTCCACTTAAACTTTAGGAGGAACTTCCTGAGAGTAAAAGCTCTTCAGCAGTGGAATATACTCCCTCAGAGTTGGTGGAGTCTCTTTCTTTGGAGGTTTTTAAACAGAGGCTGGATAGCCATCTCTTGGGGATGCTTTGAATGTCTATTCCTGCATGGCAGAAGATTGAACCGGATGGTCCTTGTGGTCTGTTTCAACTATTTGATTCTATAATTATTAAGTGGAATCATATCACTCTGACAGTGAATTATGAAAGGGCCCTCAGTCTTCACACGAATAATAATAATAATAATATGTTTTATTTGTATACCGCTTTTCCTATGATCAAAGCGGTTTACAGCATCCATATGCATATACAACAAGCAAGTAACAAAAAAAAAAAAAACCCTCTGCTTCTCTCCCCTCAAGATGGTGGTTGGGGGAGGGCTCTTCTTCTTGGCAGGCAGAGGCCTGTTGTTTCCTGCCTGCTTCTCTCCCCTCAAGATGGTGGTCGGGGGAGGGCTCTTCTTCTTGGCAGGCAGAGGCCTGTTGTTTCCTGCCTGCTTCTCTCCCCTCAAGATGGAGGTCGGGGGAGGGCTCTTCTTCTTGGCAGGCAGAGGCCTGTTGTTTCCCCGGGTCAGAGGAAGGGCAATGGATTCAGGTTCCTTACCCACAGAGGCCACATTGTCATAATTCTCCATCATCACAGAACTGTACATAAGTTTCTGCTTCTTCGTCAACAGTTTCCATTCGTCCTCGGTGAAATATATTGCCACATCCGCAAAGGTCACCTGCAACAGAAAATAGCCCTCATCCAGTGACTAAACAAAAGGGGAGGAAAGCACACGGTGCATTGCAAATATTATTTCAACACTGCAGAAATCAGTCCACGAAATAAACTTTAAATTCTGCAAGCAAGAAAAAGCTACAGCCTTTGAGATCCAGTTTGTCTTAAATTCTTTCAATATAATATATAATATGATAAACAATATAAATTCGGCCATTTCTGGAATATTATTGATTGATTAAGATACTGACTATCTCAACATGTATAGTACATTTAGTCACCAATGAATCATTTAGCCATATCTCACCTAATTTCAGAGGCAAATTTCATTTTTAAAAAACAGTTCTGGGGAGTACTCTGGGTTTCAGGGCCACTGGGACCACCCTCAATTTAAGTCCAGAGATATTCTTCCATATCCCCCAGCATTTCACAGATTGGGAAAGAAAGACTCATGTGGACAAGCAACATCAGAAGGCGGTCCAGATGGCCAAAGTTGTTAATTATAATGATCACACAAGCGAGGAAGGGTACAGAAGTTTGTTTTTGCTCCGACTCCTGGCAAGAGAAAGATCCTGCCCCCTTCCCTCCTCCCCTCTCCCCTCTTTTGAGTTGATGGGACGCACACTCTTTTAAACTTGGAACACATTTTGCAGCAACTGAACTGACCTGAGGAGAAGGGGGAAAGTGGGAGGAGGAGGAGTGAAATAGGACATTTTCAAAGCCCCCTCAAAAAATGAGGTGACAGAGGATTAACCAGGACTCTCTCTGCCAAACTGGGACAGTATGTTCTCTGCTTGCTTTCGTGAGCCGGCCCAGACACAGATGAAACTAACAGTCAGGATGGCAACTTACCAAAGAGTTGTTGTACCTCTGAAGCCTCTTTCTGTTGGAGCCCAGCTCCCTCTGCTTGGCCTTCATGTTGGCCATCATGTGGGAAGGGGGATCCTGGTGGCCCTGCACTTCGGTCACTTCCAACAAAAGACACTCCAAAGCCGTGTACAAGGTGTCCAAGATGAAGTTCCTGAGAAAAGAGACAAGGGTTAGGCTTGGTTTGGCTAGAAACCCTGCAGCACTCAAAATCACTGTATCATCATGACTTCTCTTTCACAAAGAGGAGGAGCGGGAGGACCTGCTTTATGTCCCAGGTGGAGAAGCTGTAGCTCCTGGGCTGCATAAGAGCTACATTACCTTAGAGATCTGATGGCCCCCTCCCAATTTAGACACTGGTCAAAATAATTATTTCCTTTTTGTAGATGATACTATTTCTCTAAGCTTAACTGCTGTTTTTGTTATGTCACTCATAGCAGGAGCATGAAGTATGCATCTCCTCCCTCTGCTTGCTAAAGCCACATAGAAATTGAGGCATGTACATTTGTGTGCATTTTTTCTGTATGGATCTATTGTCAAAATGACAATTTCTTCACTTTTCCTTGTATATTTTTTAAAAAGATGAACACTGCTGAATGTGTTGCACTTGAAATATCAAAAATCTATAAATGTATAGGCTTAAGACTGAACATTGATCCGTGGATTATGCTCATTTGGGGGAAGTGAAGATGTATGTAAACTCATTTTATAAACCCAGTGAAACTAATACCTCATAAAACTCTAGCAAACACCACATACACACACAGTCCCCACACAAAGGACTCACTGGCGCACTGTGTGTCTGGGGTCTGGAAATCTCACTTCCACCTTCTGGGAAGACAGTTCTGCTAGAGACTGCATTTGGGACTTTATTCCTGCAAAGCATGGGCTCAGTCTCTCAGCTGCAACCCTTCCATACAATCCTGGACTGAAACATTTAAACAAAGTCCACTTTCAGCTCCAGGAATAAAGGCCTACCTTCAGTACAAAAACACTGATTCCTGGAGCCCCAGAAAGAGCTCTTCTGCAGTCCTTTATGGCTGGAGCTTCGAAGGAGGAGGAGGTCCACAGGGTTGAGGGAGGGAAGGCAATGGGGAAAGAGTCAGTGCCAATGGCCATGGAGGGAAGAAGGTGACAATGCATAGGAAACTCCTCCGAGTCCCAGCCCTAGGAATGAGTGACAGGAGTGAGTCCAGGGGGCTGAGGGGGTTTCCTTTCCCAAAGGGGGAGGCAAGGACCGGTGAGACCCTCCCCAGCTAGGGCCCAAAGGGAGGGTCTCTTTCCCACCTCTCTCTCCCAGCCCCCAAAGCACAGCATCCCCACTAGCCCTGAATTCCTGCCTCCCCTTTCTCAGACACCACAGGCCCCTTCCTTCTTTCCTTCCTCCCCCCCCCCCCAAAATGGAGAGTCAGAGGCACAAAGGGACACACTTCCTTCTTCCTTTTGGCCCAAGGAGCCTGGCCTCCTTCTCACTCTGGAGCCTCAGGAGAGAAAGAAAAGCCTCTGTTCAACTGAGGCCTCAGAGAAGGTTCCAGAACATTATTCCCCACAGTCACAAGCAGCACAAAATGGCCACCGGAACACAAAAGCGCTGCCAGAACACAAAATGGCCGCCGGAACACAGAATGGCTGCCAGAACACAAAGTGGCTGCCTCTGCCTCAACGCTTGGCAGTTGGCAGTTTGAGGCCTTCAGGGGAGAGAGAGAGAGACTGAGGGAAGAGTGAAAGGAGGCCCTGGAGGGAGGGGGTCGTGGGAGATAGAGAGCCTTCCTGAGATATTCGGGGTTCGCTTCCTAACACAGGGGTTTCTGGCCTCATAAAGGTTTTGGGGCAAACTGGATCTGAAAGGCAGTAGTAGCGTTTTCTCTTGCCAATGGGATTTACAGTGTATTTCCTGGACTTGATCTCCCAACATCCACAGGGCCAGAAAGAGGAGGGGTCCTGCCCTGCAGTAAGGACCCTCCAGTCCCTCTGAAACAAAGACTTCAACTCCCACGCCTTCTTTCTTTCTTTCTTTCCTTCTTTCTTTCTTTCTTTCTCCCTAGCTGCCTTGTGTTAGTGGTGTTACTTCTCGTTTGTCATTGTGTACTTTCAAATTGTTTCTGACTTATGGCAACCGTAAGAAAAGCCCTTTGCAGGCTTTTCTTGGCAAGATTTGTCCAGAAGTGGTTTTGCAAGTGCCTCCCTCTGAGGCTGAGAGTGTGTAACTTGCCTAAGGTCACTCAGTGCGTTTCCATGGCCAAGAGGGCATTCGAACCCTGGGCTCCAGGGTCATAGTCCAGTGCTACATCCACTAAACCACGCTATCTCTTTCTTGAGTCTTTGTTGTTTCTTGTGGAGTGGCTCCAAGTCATTGTTGACTTCTGGGGAGCCTCTTCTGGGGTTTCCTTGGCAAGAGTTGTTCAGAGGAGGTTTGCCATTGCCTTCCCTGAGGCTGAGAGAGTGTGACTTCTTGCCCAAGGGACCCAGCTGGTTTCATGGAGGAGTGGGGCAATGTAGTTTTGTGAGACATTGAGCCTTCTCTTTCAAAGACCTCTGGTGCCATAATAAACTCCAGTTCCCAGGATTCCCTAGCACTGGGCCAGGGCAGTTAAAGCACTCTCAAACTGGACTATTGCTGCCGTGTGTTTTGGACTTACTTGGCTGTAAACTGTCCATAGCCTGCAATGCATCTCCTAATTCTATTGGCAGTCCCTCCCTCCCAACACTTTCTCATTTCCCCCCAAAACCAGCACAAAGCTGGCAGATGGAAAGAGGTTTTAAAGCAGCATTTAAATCTGCATTATTTGTTTTTAAAAGACTAAATGTCCCAAATGCTATTATCAGTTTTGTAGCTATTATTACAGAAAGACGTAGAGTGCAAACTCCTCAAGTACCTTTATTTTCTGGAGTGAGATGGGCTTTCCAACTGACTCACTGTGATGATCTCCGGTGGTCCAAGCAGCCAAACTGCGGCCCTGTAATAATAATAATAATAATAATAATAATAATAATAATGATAATTTTATACCCTTCTTTTCAGCCAAAAGGCTTTCAGAGTGGATTACAAATTGTTAATTAGACATTTAGACATTATGGCTCTTAGCCCAGCAGACCCTTAACTTCCTTAAATCATGCTGCCATCATCCAGTGAATTATAAAAGGATTTCCCTTAACCTACACTGGGACCAGTTAAGGAACCTTATTTCTCCTTCTTTACTGATCTTCCCAAACATCAACTGAACCAAAACACGTGTAAAAGGAGCATCGAGTAGTAGATACTTCAAGGAGATATTTACTATAAATAACAAAATATAATTGAAATATAAGTCATACAAGATATTAAGAGTCTTGCAGGTACAATATTTGTAAGTATATAATGATCAATTCATACAAGCTATTAAACAAATAAATAAACCTAAGTGTCCAATTCTGAGACTAACTTCCAAGATCCACTCTTTAACTCTCTCTCTCGATCTCCAACCGACACAATTCCCCCAACTGTCTCTTGGTCTCTCAGGCCTTATATCTCCTTCTCACGGAAGCTTCCAGAAGAACCTTTATCTTGCTCTCTGATTGGTCAAGAGAGCCTTCCGTAGCAGTGATGTCATTCTGCATTTGCATAAACCTCCCTTTTCTGCCTGAAGAAGACCTCCATTGACTGGAGCCCAGTCATTACACTTGCCCAAGGCAAGGCTTGCACCTATTTCCCAATGTTGTTCTTGGGGTCTGCCTTCCAGTTGTTTCCAGGTCTTATGGTGACCTTATGGGAGTCTCTGAAGGGGTTTTCCTTGCAGGTTTCTTCAGAGTGGGTTTCCCATGGCCATCCTCTGAGGCTGAGAGAGTGAGACTTGCCCAAGGCTTCAGTCCTTTTGGAAGCCTTTTTGCTTTATCTTCTAGAAGGCAACTGAGGTGTTGCTTCTTGCTCTGAAGAACGAGAGGAACCTTGTGGCA
>JACSCI010001385.1:0-10299 GCA_016801065.1 Sceloporus tristichus
GTTTAAATATTGGAAAGGGTCATCGTATTGAGGATGGAGCAACCTTGTTATCTGCTACTACAGAAAAAGGAGACACCACAGTGGATGCAAGCCACATAGAAAGAGGTTCCACCTAAACATTAGGAGGAAACGTGGGACAGTAAGATCTCTTCGACAGTGGAATATACTCCCTTAGAGTTTGGTGGAGTCCTCTTCTTTGGAGGTCTTTAAACAGAGGCTGGATGGTGCTTGGAACGTGTATTCCTGCATGGCAGAAGTGGGTTGAACTGGATGGCCCTTGTGGTCTATTCCAACTCTGTGATTCTATAATGCTAGTGGATTCCGGTTCCTTACCCACAGAGGCCACGTTCTCATAATTCTCCATCATTGTATAATTATACATCAGTCTCTGCTTCTTCGTCAACAGTTTCCATTCGTCGTCAGTGAAATATACTGCCACATCCGCAAAGGTCACCTGCTACAGAAAATAGCCCTCATCCAGAGAATGACTAAGCAAAAGGGGAGTAAAGTAAATGGTGCATCCAAATATTTATTTCATCACTTCAGAATTCAGTCCAGGAAATAAACTTTAAATGCTGTCCTCAAGAAAAAAGCTACTGCCTTTGCGATCCATTTTGTCTTGAATCCTTTCGATATAATATACAATATAATTTAGGCCATGGCTGGGATACTGAGGATGGATTAGGATACTGACTATCCCAAAATATACAGTACATTTAGCCACAAAAGAATTATGGTGCATTTAGCCATTTCTTGCCAAATTTTAGAACCAAATGTCATTATTAAAAAACATTTCTGGGAAGCAATCTGGACTTGAGGTCCACTGGGCCCACCCCATATTTAGATCCAGAGATGTTCTCCCACATCCCCCAACTTTTCACAGATTGGAAAAGCAATACACATGTGGACAAGTAATCCAGAAGGCGGTGGAGATGGCCAAAGTTATTTATGAGGAAGATCACACAAGCTAGAAAGGGCACAGCAGTTTGCTGTTGCTTCAGCTTCCTGGGAAGGGCTATACCCTGCTTCCTTCCTTCCTCTCCTCAAACAACTTTTGAGTTGATGGGGGGCAAACTGAATGGCACTCAGGAACTGAAGTGAGCTGAGAAGGGGGAAAGTGGGAGGATAAGAGAGCAACCGGGACATTTTTAAAAGCCCCTGAAAAAGTGGGGTGACAGAGGATTAACCAGGACTGTCTCTGCTAAATTGGAAGAGTATGTTCTCCTCCTGCTTTCAAGAGCTGGCCCAGCAGTGACACAGATGAAACTAATAGTCAAGAACCTCAACTCACCAAAGTGTTCTTGTATCTCTGCATCCTCTTTCTGTTGGAGCCCAACTCCCTCCGCTTGGCCTCTGTGTTGGCCATTAGGTGGGCAGGGGTCCTGGTGGTCTTGCACTTGGTGTCCCAAAGCTGTGTGCAAGGGGGCCGAGATGAAGTTCCTGCGAAAAGAGACCAGAGATTCAAAAAAGGACACAAATTGGATCTCCTATAAAGAATTAATCCAAATAGATAGAACTGATTATAGAGTAAAGACACGAGAAGATCCTAATGATCAGGGTTATGATCTTTCATGGTTCTTTGACAGACAATTAATAAAGCTCTTCCTAATGGATATAAAAAACAATACTTTATTGGCAAATCAGACACTGATCTAGAACAAGAAATAATGTTGACTAAAGAGAACAGCATCCTGTTTGTGAGATACGCAAGTGACATATGCCTCCTTTGGGCCGATGCAGAGGTGGGCATCCCCTTCCTCCCTCTGCTTCAAACAAAGCCCCCTGGACCTAGCATAGATTCACTGCAGCTCCCCTACACAACAGATACTCCATGACTTATTAGAGTGGTGAAGGATGAGGGGATGGGGATTAGGAGAGGGCCCTGGTTATGTCGCCGTAGCTAGATGTGAAATGAGTGCATCATGAATAAATAAATAAAACATCTGCTGAAACCTCCAGAGTTCTCCAGTGCTTTTCCCCATCATCAGCCTCTTTCCCAAGAAGGTTGCATCCACACTGCAGAAATAAGGCACTTTGACACCGCTTTAAACACTCAGTGCTATGGAATCCTGGGCTTTTACTTTTCGGACACTTAGCCTTCTCTGCCAGAGAGCTCTGGTGCCACAACGAACTACAAATCCCAGGATTCCATAGGATTGAAACAGAAGAGTTAACACACTTTAGAACTGGATTATTTCTGCAGTGCAGATACAGCCTGAGTTGGTTGTAAAAGGGCAGAAGCACGAAATAACGGTTTTCCTTTAAAAAAAAAGCAATCTGCTTATCAGTCTAATCCTTATTTTTGTTGTTCTTGTTTGTTTCTATGTTTATTTGGTCATATGAAATGGTCTGGTCGGTCAGCTTCCTTCTTGCCTGAATGATTTCTTAATAAGAAAACTGAGGAGACTTTTAAAACCTCCCAAAGGAGCTACTTTTGGCTTTGTTTGGGGGACTAGCCTCCTCTCAGTAGCCAAAGCCCAATGTTTGTGGAGAATAATAACAAGGCTTCTATTAAAACTATCCTTTCCATTTCTGATCCCTTTTAAAACCCATGTTCCCCAGTAGAAGCAGAGCTGTGTAAGAAAGCCCTCTCACAAAAGACACACAAAAGACACACAAAGGGACACACTTCCTTCCTTTTGGCCCAAGGAGCCTGGTCTCCTCAGGGAGAGAAAGAGGAGCCTCTCAGTTCAACTGAAGAGGCCTCAGAGAAGTTTCCGCAACATTATTCCCAGTCACAAGCAGCACAAAATGGTCTCTAGAATACAAAATGGCTGCCTCTGCCTCAGCGCTTGGCAGTTGGAGGCCTTCAGGGAACCCAAAATGGAGGATGAAAGGGCTCCAAAGTCAGATGGGATCCCAAAGAGGATTTCCAAACCTTAACAACACAGAAAGGTTTTCCTGATGCTTCTATTTTAAGTAGACACCTGAACCCCCCTCCCTTATTACAATCAATAGTTTCTCCCATTGAAACCACTCCCTTCAACACCTGGGCAGCACAGAATCAAAATAAAATGAGCAGATCAATATCTATGGGAATGACAGGAGTAGATTGGGTCCCTACTAGAGCTCTACTACAGAGTCCTGACCGTTGAGGAACAACCATGAACAACTGGGGAACTCCTGAGAGAGATATGTTTCCAGCTGCAGGACTGTTGGAGACTGCAGGTCCCAGAATGAGATGCATATCTTTTGGTACAATTTATGTACAAGAGCTGATTGAAGGGAAATAAATTGAAGGCTCTATTGTTGACTGTTAAAATATACACTAAAAGAAGTCATGGGAATATTAATGATGTACATGCAAATATCTAGTCATCTATAACGTTGCCTTGCAAGCTTATAAATGGTGGGATCCTATGGATCAAGTTGGTCTTTATTTGGTCCCAGGCAGACTGCCTTGTCCTGAGTCCTGGAGGATGCCAAGGCTCCCCTGGAGCAAGAGAGTGGGGCTCCATAGGGCTCTGACGGATGCTCTGGTGGGGGATGCTGGGAACTGCAGTCTCTGGGGGGCCTTGCTTTGCCTACTCCTCCTCCTGAGCCAAACTGAAAGAGGAAACCTTGCTGGATGACTTTGTGGAGAAGGAAAGGTGTTTTTAGGGGGAAGCAGAGAAGGCAGATTATATGCAGGGAGGTCTTTGAGGGCAGGCTGAGCAGATGTCCTCCTTTCCCAGGACATGTCCTACATTTCAGCCTTCTGTCCAGGAGGAGTCCCAGAAGGTCATCCATTTTGAGCATGACTAAGAAGCATGAATGTACATTTCTCTATGTTTTTAGCTTTTACTTGGTCATGCCTTCCATTTTCCTTGAACGTCTTCCACTTTGCAGTGCCTTGTCCTCCTTTGTGGGGAGGACATCTGGTCACCCTCCTTGAGGGTCTCTCCCCCGATAGAGCCATGGGTCCAGAGGGACGGTCAGCCGTGACTCTCCAGGGCTAGTTTAGGGTCAGGAGATGGGAGGGAGAGGCTGTGAAGACAAAACCTCAGAGTTTCTCCATGCAAAGCAGCTGCTCCAACCACTGAGCTATACTCCCTTCCCAATGGGAGCAGGAGTACAAAGTGGCTGCTGGCATTTTGTCTCCTGAATCCCCGTGAATTGGTCTCCTCTCCTGAGGCACAGCCCCACTCCTGCCCCAACAGAGTCTTATGGAGAGGGCCCAGTTCAAGGGAAATGGCCATGGAGGGCAGAAGGTGACAATGCCTAGGAAACTAGTCCTCTGAGTCCCAGCCATAGTAACTCCTGGTAGTAAATAGGGGTGAGGGGTCTCCTTTCCCAAAGTGAGGAGTAAGGACCGGTTCCCATGGGACTGTGGGCCCCATGACCTCTTAGCAAATCTATGGGAGACGCTGCCTCCAAGAGCATTGGAGGAGTCTCTGGCTGGATGGCCATCTTTTCGGAGGACTTGGAGGGCAGAGAGGGGCTGACTGGTTAGCCCTTGGGGCTCCCTTCCAGCCCTAGGAGCCTATGAAGCCTACCTTACAAGGCTGTTGTGGGAGTTAATCACAAGGCAATTACTACACAAGAATGGCCACCTTTTAGCAGCTTACAATAAAGATATGCATACAATACAATAACAACATCTTTCATTATCTCCCAAACCCTTCCTAAAACTTCCATCCAGAATAAAATGCCATTAAAGTATTGGACAGTTATTAAAACAATTATTAAAAACAGGGATAGGAACCAAAGCCCAAAGTTTGTGAAGAATAAGAATAATAAGGCTTGTATTAAAACTATCCTCCCATTTCTGATCCCTTTCAAAACCCTTGTTCCCCAGAAGGAGCACAACTGTATGAAACACACAAAAGACAAAGGGACACACTTCCTTCCTTTTGGCCCAAGGAGCCTGGCCTCCTTCTCCTCAGGGAGAGAAAGAGGAACCTCTCAGTTCAACTGAAGAGGCCTCAGAGAAGGTTCCGGAACATTATTCCCACAGTCACAAGAAGCACAAAATGGCCACCAGAACACAAAATGGCTGCTGGAACACAAAATGGCCTCCTCCACCTCAGCACTTGGCAGTTGGAGGCCTCAGAGCAGTAGTGAAACCAACCACTTCAAGGCCTTGTCCCTCTGCTGCCTCTCTCTCACTCTTCCACACGCAGAGCTAAATAAAGAGGCAGAAGCTCCTCCCCTTCTTCATTCTGGCCAATGGGGGCAGAGGAGCTTCAAGACCCCGCCCCCCCTGCCCCGCCCTCACAGGCTCCTCCTGCAGTTAATATGGAAGAAGGCAGGAGGGACTGAGGGACCCTGGAGTCCCAGCCACACGGACACTGGCCAAAGGCACACATTCCCAGAGCCTAAGACCCATGAGATGGCAGCCCTATGCAGGGCAGGACCCCTTCTCTTTCTGGCCCTGTGGATGCTGGGAGATCCAGTCCATGATATACACTGTAAATCCCATTGGCAAGAGGAAAGGCTACTACTGCCTTTCAGACCCAGTTTGCCCCAAATCCTTTATGAGGCCAGAAACCCCTTTGTTAGGAAGCGAACCCCAAATATCTCAGGAAGGCCCTATATCTCCCAAGGCCCCCTCCCTCCAGGACCCCCTTCCACTCTTCTCCTCAGTCTCTCTCTCTCCCTGAAGGCCTCAAACTGCCAATTGTGATACAAATGTCTCCCCCAAATGGTAGTTCGGTGTTTTGTAAATAGGAATTCATCTTGTCCAAATCTTCTTCCTCTTGGTTATACAATTTCCCATTCAATTTATGAAAGGCCTTTTTAATTTTGCTTTGTTCTGTGACCATCCTCTTTCCAACTTGAATCTTCGTTATCATCTTCCTTTCTTTCTTTTCCCTAAGTTTATAAGATAACCGCTTCCCCGGTTTATTAGACTGTTGGAAACGATTTGAGATATTTAAGCTTGTTCTCCATCTCTTCAATTAGCATAATAGAGAGTTGTTTTTGTAGGAGTTTAATCTCTTTATTTGTCTGCAAATCGGTTGGGTTTTTTGGAGAGCCTATTCCTTCTTCTTCAGCTCTTCTTGAATTTTCTGAGTCTTTTCTTGGCTTTTTCTCTTGTTTTCCACATTAAATTTTATTAAAAATACCTCTTAACGCGGCTTTTGACGCTTCCCAATTTATTATATGATCAGTGTCTTTCCCGACGTTTTCTTCAAAATACCATTTAAGAGTCTGTTTCTCTACATTTTAAGGGAATTGTAATAGTTTTTCATTCAGTGACCAATTACATGACATTTTAGCTTTCTTAACTTTCATGGTTATAGGATTTTGGTAAAATTTCCATTTCCAAAATTTGCACAGCTAATGTTTTAGTGGCTAAAAGAAAGTCAATCTTAGAAAAAGTCTTATGTCTGTCAGAAAAAAGGTGTAATCTTTTGCCCCCAATAGAGATGTCTCCAAACATCTACTAGTTTTTGATTTTCCATCAGTTTAAAAAAGGACATGGGGAGCTTTCCTTGGTTCTTTTTCCTGGCTTTACTACAAGATCTGTCCAGTAAAGGGTTAATTACAGCGTCCCAGTCCTCCATCATTATTATTTCTGTGTAATCTAAGTCTGTCATCCAATTATATATTGATTGAAAACATTGATCTTTTTTCCCTGGGGGCCATATATTCCAACCAATAATATTTTTTGCCCTGGAGGTTCACTTCAACCCCAAGATAACAGCCATTTACATCATTGAACACTTCCTTTTCTGCAATAGTCTCTTTTACATACATCACAATCCCCTTTTTCTTTTTTGTTGATTCCCTAATTTCTTGTTCTTTAATAATCTAATATCCTTTTGCCTTTTGTGGGTTTCTTGTAAACAGACAACATCTTTCTTAAGTTTCCCTAAATAGTGATATATTTTCTTTCTCTTGGTAGGTGAGTTTACTCTTTTATATTCCATGATAAAATGTCCATATTCAGATTTGGCTATCTGTTGGGGTTTCTAGTTTCCCTTCTTTTCCCCTTTATTAGGTCTAATATTATCATATGTACCTCTTCTTCTATTCGTTCTCCCTCCTCTGTCGCATTCCTCTTATCATCATCTTTTATTTCTTCCTCTAGATTTGGACTAACATCCTGTTCATCTTCTTCACTGTCAATCTGTCCTAGTTCCATGTAATCTATTAGATTCCCATTTTGTCCATTGTTTTGGTCTATATCATCACTTCTTTTGTCATTTCTTCTTCCAGGTCCATTTTCAATCCTCTTGCCATATTTAATCCAGAAATCTTTCGCTTTTTGAACCGTGTTCAGTTTGAACCATTTTTGGTTCCACTTTACTCAGATTCCCTCCAGCTTTTCTCATTTATAAAGAATTTTTTATTTATTCAGGTTCATTGTTATGAATTTGTAATTCCCCCTTTTTTGAATAATTCTTTTTGGGATGTCTTTAAAGATTTTTTATCGCACAACCTTCTATTTCCAAAGGGCTTTCGTAGCTCAATAATAAAAGTTCATCCCGTATTTTTTCCCTCACAAAAGAAATAACAATGTCCCTGGAGAGGCTTTCATCTTTTGCAATCTGAGAGTTAATCCTGAAAGTTTTGTTGACATCGTTAATGAAATCCTGATAGGAGATCTCCATATAATCAGCTAACGCTGGAACAAGATGGAGTTATGTCAGCCAGTTCTAGATGGAGCCACACTTCCCCTGAAAGACTCTGTCTGCAGTTTGGGAGTGCTCCTGCATTCATCATCTGATGGCTCAGGTGGATGCAAAGGTCAGGAGAACTTGTTATCAGCTTCGGCTGATACACCAACTGCGCCGCTTCCTGGAGCAGGGAGAACTTGAAACAGTAGTACATGCGCTGGACATGTCACAGATCGACTTCTGTAACGCACTGTACATACGGCTACCCTTGTTCCAAGTTTGGAAACTTCAGTTGGAACAGAATATGGCAGCCAGGTTGGTTAGGGCACTTCTAGAACTGCCCACATTACACCAGTTTTTAAATCCCTCCACTGGCTGCCCATTAGTTTCTGGGCAAGATACAAGGTGTTGGTTTTAACCTTTAAACCCCTACATGGCTTGGGTCCTGACTACTTGTGGGACTGCCTCCTCCCATACAATCCACCGCAGACTCAGGTCCTCTGGGAAGAACTTGCTACAACTCAAGAAGACCAGACTTTCAGCAGTGACCCAGATGTCCTTCTCATCAGCCGCTCCCAGGCTCTGGAACGACCTCCGGATGAGATCCGTCATATTTCCACCTTGGAAGCCTTTAGGAAGGCTATTAAGACAGATCTCTTTCCAGACTAGATGTATTGACTTGCCTCTCTCTCCTCCGGACCCTTACCCTTGCCATCATTACTGTTATGGAAACTGTTATCTATCGTTCCTGTCCTCTCCTCTCACCTTTAGAAAACGATCCAATTCTTGCCTGAAAAAAACTTTTTAATGTATTGTGTTTTGGATTATTTAAATTTTCTTGCTGTTTAATAGCTTTTTAAGGGTTGATTAATGTTTTTTAATTGGAAGGAAGGTTGGAGTTTTTGACATTTGAATTGTAGTTCTTAAATTGTATGTTATTTTATTACTGTAATCCTCTTTGATTCCTTTGAGAAAAGGTGGAATAATAATAATAGTTATTATTATTATTATTATTATTATTATTATTATTATTATTATTACATCTCTTCAAGGGGGTCCAAGGCCCTTTCAGTATGCTCCCAGAACCGGGGGGTGGGGTGTTTCTGGGGCTATAGGTCTCTGTGTTGGTCCTCCTCTACATTGTTATTGTGAAGGAAAATGTAAGTATTTGAGGGGGATGCCCAATTCAGATCCTGTGGGTTTCTAAGCCTAGTTCCCAGGTTGCCAGGGGATTGCCAGAGTTTTGAGGTCCCTCCATCTCCCTCCTCTTGGCTTTGGCCTAGACTCTTCTCTTCCCACCCCAGAGCCCCTCCCCACAGGACTCCAGGGAAAACCTCCCCCCCCCCCCAAAAAAAATGTTGCTTCAAATACTATTGAACCCTATCCTGTGTGATGCTTTCTATTTGGCACAAAACCAGTCCCCAAAGGAGGCATCAGAAGGGAGGGTCCCTTTTTACTGTTGGATCCCCCTCCCCTCCATGGTCATGCCTCTGTCCAAGGGTCCCTCTGCCCTCTCTTCTAATAATAACCTCCCAAGTACCTGGGCCCCAAGAAATCCCCTGAGGAGGAGGCAGGGAAGGAAAGAGGGAGAGGAAGCCTGGGGGAGAAGAGGGGCTTCCTTTCTTCTTACAACCCCCCAAGGACCCCTCAAAAGACCCTCCAGCCATTCCTCTGAATAAACAAGGGCTCTCCCCATTTCCTCCCTCCCTCAGAACAGACTGTGAGGGCAGCAATGAGACTGTGCATGTGCATAGGGAACCAAAAGCCCCTCCTCAGCATGCACAGGGATTGCCACGGCCTAGATGCTGCTGTTTATTTTGCTGGCGGCCTTTGAGGGAAAGGAAGTTATGCGTCTGGGGTTCAGAGGCCTCCTCTTCCTTCCCTCCTTTCTTCCTTTGAGGAGACAGCAATGGAGCCCAAGGTGCAGAGCTGGACTCAGGAAAGGAAGGCAGGAAAGGAAGTCTCTAGTAGGTAAATAAAGCTCTATCTGTGTATCCTGTATGTTTGTGTGTGTTTGCCTCTGCTGTTCTTACGGCTGGGAATGGAGCTGAGGACTGAGGAGAGAAGAATGGGTCAGTTTACGCAAATTCAGAACTTCTGTGTATCAAAGAGTCCAGTGTGTTGAAACAGCAAAGAACTTTATTGAGAACACAAAGAAACCCAGTGTTTAAGCCAGAACTGCCCACTCCAATCCAAACAATATATCAAAACCCCAAAACCTAAAATATCACCCTCTTCCAAATATAGCCCCCACCTCCAATTCCCACAGTCTGTGCCCCACAGGTAACAAGGTCCCCTTTGCCATCCCCACAAACTAACCCTTTCTTTTAATACCAACCTCCAACTTTCTTCAGCCAACATCCCACAAATTCCAAAAACTATCATTCCCATAACTCATATATAACAAATCCCAACCCCCCAACTACCTAACCTATACCACGACCCACAATTTACAACCCAAAGTAATTATCTACATGTACTATTACCAATAAAAACCCAAACTTAACAAAATACAACCTTAAAACATAGACATATAGATAGACAAACCTTACAGGCAAAATCACAAAGGCCTTTTCTTAGCACCACTAGATTGAAAATATATTTTTTTATATTCCTTATTGACAAAAATAATATTAGTTCACTACTGGGATTTGTGTGGCTTCTCTCCTGTGTGGACTCTCTGATGTTTCACTAGGTTTGACTTCATAGAAAAACATTTCCCACAACGCTGGCATTTGTATGGCTTCTCTCCTGT
>JACSCI010001386.1:0-16952 GCA_016801065.1 Sceloporus tristichus
CATAGCACTTGCGTCCCACAACATTCCAGAATTGGCAGTTTAGGATTGGATATTTAGAAACCTTACAAAGTGGAGAACAATAGTGCCTCACTAAAACTAGAAATTTCACGATTCCACAGGAAGTTGTTATGACAAAAAAATTACGTGTGAAAGGGAACAAGGATTCGTAGTACACCACAAGCTGAACATGTGTCAACAGTGTGATTCAGCAGCTAAAAAGGCCAATGTGATCCTAGGCTGTATCAATAGGAGTATAGTGTCAAGATCAAGGGAAGTAATAGTGCCACTCTATTCTGTTTTGGTCAGGGCTCACTTGCAATAATCCTGTGTCCAGTTCTGGGCACCACAATTCAAACAGATGTTGGGAAGCTGGAGCATGTCCAGAAGAAGGAAACCAAAATGGTGAATGGTCTGGAAACCATGCTCTCTGAGGAATGACTTGGGAAGCTGGATATGTTTAGCTTGGAGAAGAGAAGGTTAAGAGTGGATATGACAGCCCTGTTCAAATATTTGAAGAGATGTCATATTCAGGATGGAACAGGCTTGCTTTCTGCTACTCCAGAGAAAAGGACAACGAACAATGGATGCAAGTCACAGGGACAAGAGATTCCACTTAAACTTTAGGAGGAACTTCCTGAGAGTAAGAGCTCTTCAACAGTGGAATATTCTCCCTCAGAGTTTGGTGGAGTCTTCTTTGGAGGTTTTTAAACAGAGGCTGGATAGTCATCTCTCAGGGGTGCTTTGAATGTCTATTCCTGCATGGCAGAAGATTGAACTGGATGGTCCTTGTGGTCTATTTCAACTCTTTGATTCTATAATTCTAAAGTGGAATCATAGCGCTCTGACAGTGAATTATGAAAGGGCCCTCAGTCTTCACAGGAAGGGCAATGGATTCAGGTTCCTTACCCACAGAGGCCACATTCTCATAGTTCTCCATCATCACAGAACTGTACATAAGTTTCTGCTTTTTTGTCAACAGTTTCCATTCCTCCTCGGTGAAATATACCGCCACATCCGCAAAGGTCACCTGCAACAGAAAATAGCCCTCATCCAGAGAGTGACTAAACAAAAGGGGAGGAAAGCACATGGTGCATTGCAAATATTATTTCAACACTTCAGAATTGAGTCCAGGAAGTAAACTTTAAATTCTGCAAGCAAGAAAAAGCTACAGCCTTTGAGATCCAGTTTGTCTCGAATTCTTTCAATATAATTTAAAATATGATAAACAATATAAATTAGGCCATTTCTGGAATATTATTGATTGATTAAGATACTGACTATCTCAACATGTATAGTACATTTAGTCACCAATGAATCATTTGGCCATATCTCAACTAATTTCAGAGGCAAATTACCTTTTTAAAAAACAGTTCTGAGGAGTACTCTGGGCTTCAGGGCCACTGGGCCCACCCTCAATTTAAGTCCAGAGATATTCTTCCATATCCCCCAGCATTTCACAGATTGGGAAAGAAAGACTCATGTGGACAAGCAACATCAGAAGGCGGTCCAGATGGCCAAAGTTGTTAATGATAATGATCACAGAAGTGAGGAAGGGTACAGAAGTTTGTTTTTGCTCCGACTCCTGGCAAGGGAAAGATTTTGCCCCCTTCCCTCCTCCCCTCTCCCCTCTTTTGAGTTGACGGGACGCACACTCTTTTGAACTTGGAACACATTTTGCAGCAACTGAACTGACCTGAGGAGAAGGGGGAAAGTGGGAGGAGGAGAGTGAAATAGGACATTTTCAAAGCCCCCTCAAAAAATGAGGTGACAGAGGATTAACCAGGACTCTCTCTGCCAAACTGCGACAGTATGTTCTCTGCTTGCTTTCATGAGCCGGCCCAGATACAGATGAAACTAACAGTCAGGATGGCAACTTACCAAAGAGCTGTTGGACCTCTGAAGCCTCTTTCTGTTGGAGCCCAGCTCCCTCTGCTTGGCCTGTGTGTTGGCCATCATGTGGGAAGGGGGATCCTGGTGGCCCTGCACTTCAGTCACGTCCAACAAAAGACACTCCAAAGCCGTGTCCAAAGTGTCCAAGATTAAGTTCCTGAGAAAAGAGACAAGGGTTAGGATGGTTTGGCTAGAAACCCTGCAGCACTCAAAGTCACTGTATCATCATGACTTCTCTTTCCCACAGAGAAGGAACGGGAGGACCTGCTTTATATCCCAGGTGGAGAAGCTGTAGCTCCTGGGCTGCATAAGAGCTACATTACCTTAGAGATCTGATCTATGGCCTCCCCTCATCGTGGCCCCCTCCCCATTTAGACACTGGTCAAAATAATTATTTCATTTTTGTAGATGATACTATTTCTCTAAACTTAACTACTGTTTTTGTTATGTCAGTCATAGCAGGAGCATGAAGTATGCGCATCCTCCCTCTGCTTGCTAAAGCCACATAGAAATTGAGGCATGTACATTTGTGTGCATTGTTTCTGAATTGATCTATTGTCAAAATCACAATTTCTTCACTTTTCCTTGTATATTTTTTAAAAAGATGAACACTGCTGAATGTGTTGCACTTGAAATATCAAAAATCTATAAATGTATAGGTTTATGACTGAACATTGAACCGTGGATTATGCACATTTGGGGGAAGTGAAGATGTATGTAAACTCATTTTATAAACCCAGTGAAACGAATACCTCATAAAACTCTAGCAAACACCACATACACACACAGTCCCCACACAAAGGACTCACTGGCGCACTGTGTGTCTGGGGTCTGGAAATCTCACTTCCACATTCTGGGAAGACAGTTCTGCTAGAGACTGCATTTGGGACTTTATTCCTGCAAAGCATGGACTTACTCTCTCAGCTGCAACCCTTCCACACAATCCTGGACTGAAACATTTAAACAAAGGTTCTCTTCCAGCTCCAGGAATAAAGACCTACCTTCAGTACAAAGACACAAATGCTAGCAGCCCCAGAAAGGGCTCTTCTAAAGTCCTTTATGGCCGGAGCCTCCTTGGGTCAGAGGCCGTCTCTTCAGCCGTAGAGAAGGGTTGCTCTGAGTGCGAAGGAGGAGGAGGTCCAAGGGCTGAGGGAGGGAAGGCAATGGGAAAAGGTCAGTGCCAATGGCCATGGAGGGCAGAAGGTGACAATGCCTAGGAAACCCCTCTGAGTCCCAGCCCTAAGAATGAGAGGCAGGAGTGAGTCCAGGGGGCTGAGGGGGTCTCCTTTCCCAAAGGGGGAGGCAAGGACTGGTGGGACCCTCCCCAGCTAAGGCCCAAAGGGAGGGTCTCTCTCCCCACCTCTCTCTCCCAGCCCTCAAAGCCCAGCCTCCCCACTGGCCCCGAGTCCCTGCCTCCCTTCCTCAGACCCTCACAGGCCCCTTCCTTCCTTCCCCCCAAAATGGAGAGTCAGAGGCAGAAAGGGACACACTTCCTTCCTTTTGGCCCAAGGAGCCTGGCCTCCTTCTCGCTCTGGAGCCTCAGGAGAGAAAGAGAAGCCTCTGTTCAACTGAGGCCTCAGAGAAGGTTCCGGAACATTATAACCCACAGTCACAAGCAGCACAAAATGGCCGCCGGAACACAAAAGCGCTGCCAGAAAACAAAATGGTCGCTGGAACACAAAATGGCTGCCAGAACACAAAATGGCTGCCTCTGCCTCAGTGCTTGGCAGTTGGCAGTTTGAGGCCTTCAGGGGAGAGATAGAGAGACTGAGGGAAGAGTGGAAGGAGGTCCTGGAGGGAGGGGGCCTTGGGAGATATAGGGCCTTCCTGAGATATTCGGTGTTCACTTCTTAACAAAGGGGTTTCTGGCCTCATAAAGGATTTGGGGTAAACTGGATCTGAAAGGCAGTAGTAGCCTTTTCTCTTGCCAATGGGATTTACAGTGTATTTCCTGGACTGGATCTCCCAACATCCACATGGCCAGAGAGAGGAGGGGTCCTGCCCTGCAGTAAGGCCCCTCCAGTCCCTCTGAAACAAGGACTACAACTCCCACATCTTCTTCTTTCTTTCTTTCTTTCTTTCTTTCTTTTCTCCCTGGTGTTACTTCTCTTTTGTGATTGTGTGCTTTCAAGTTGTTTCTGACTTATGGCAACCCCAAGGAAAGCCCTTCGCAGGCTTTTCTTGGCAAGATTTGTTCAGAGGTGGTTTTGCAAGTGCTTCCCTCTGAGGCTGAGAGAGTGTGACTTGCCTAATGTCACTCAGTGGGTTTCCGTGGCCAAGAAGGCATTTGAAACCTGGGCTCCTGTGTCATAGTCCAATGCTCCAGCCATTAAAACACACTGTCTCTTTCTTGAGGCTTTGTTGTTTTTGTGGAGTGGCTCCAAGTCAGTGCCGACTTCTGGGGAGCCTCTCCTGGGGTTTCCTTGGCAAGAGTTGTTCAGAGGAGGTTTGCTATTGCCTTCCCTGAGGCTGAGAGAGTGTGACATCTTGTCCAAGGGGCCCAGCTGGTTTCAGGGAGGATTGGGGCACTGGAACATGGCTTCCAGAGTTGTAACCCAACACTCAAACCACTGCACCACACTGCCTCCCATTCACATGTCCAACCTGGGAAATAATTGCAGACTTTTATGTGTTCTTCAAGTGTGCCTTCAATTCAATTCCAACTTATGGCAACCCTAAAGCAACCTTATCATGGGGTTTTCTTGGCATGTTTCTTCAGAGAGGGATTGCCATTGTCATCCTCTGAGGCTGAGAGAGTGTGACTTGCCAAGGGTCATCTAAGTCCAAAACAAACTGCAGCAATAATCCAATCTGAGACTGCTTTAACTGCCCTGGCTCAGTGCTAGTGAATTCTGGGAAATGTAGTTTTGTGAGACATTGGGCCTTCTCTGTCAGAGAGCTCTGGTGCCACAATAAACTCCATTTCTCAGGATTCCCTAGCACTGGGCCAGGGCAGTTAACGCACCTTCAAAATGGAGTATTACTGGAGTGTGTTTTGGACCTTTCTTGGCTGCAAACTGTCCATAGCCTACAATGCATCTCCTAATTCTGTTGGCAGTCCCTCCCTCCCAACACTTTCTCATTTCCCCCCAAAACCAGAGCAAAGCTGGCAGATGGAAAGAGGTTTTGAAGCAGCATTTAAATCTGCCATATTTTATTAAATACTAAATGTCCCAAATGCTATTATCAGTTTTGTAGCTATTATTACAGAAAGACATAGAGTGCAAACTCCTCAAGTACCTTTATTTTCTGGAGTGAGATGGGCTTTTCCAACTGACTCACTTGATGATCTCCGGTGGTCCAAGCAGCCAAACTGCGGCCCTGTAATAATAATAATAATAATAATAATAATAATAATAATAATAATAATAGTTTTATACCCCTCTCTTCTGCCAAAAGGCTATCAGAGTGTCTTACAAATTGTTAATTAGACATTTAGACATTAATGGCTCTTAGCCCAGCAGACCCTTAAATTCCTTAAATCTCTCTGCCTCCATCCAGTGAAATATAAAAGGGTTTCCCTTAATCTACACTGGGACCATTTAAGGAACCTTATTTCTCCTTCTTTACTGATCTTCCCAAGCATCAACTGAGCCAAAACACGTGTAAAAGGAGTGTGAGTAGTAGATACTCTAAATAACAAAATATAACTAAAATATAAGTCATACAAGATATTAAGAATCTTGCAGGTACAATATTTGTAAGTATATAATATTCAATTCATAAAAGCTATTAAACAATAAAGAAACCTAAGCGTCCAATTCTGAGACTAACTTCCAAGATCCGCTCTTTAACTCTCTTTCTCTCGATCTCCAACCGACACAATTCCCCCAACTGTCTCTTGGTCTCTCAGGCCTTATATCTCCTTCCCACGGAAGCTTCCAGAAGAACCTTCATGTTGCTCTCTGATTGGTCAAGAGAGCCTTCCATAGCAGTGATGTCATTCCGCATTTGCATAAACCTCCCTTTACTGGCTCCCATTGGCCAGTTTCAAGAAGAGGAGGAGCTTCAGTTTCTCTATTTAGTTCTTTGTGAGGATCAGAGTGTCAGAGGGAGAAAGACAGGAAGGAGCAGAGTGACAAGGCCTGTAACCACTAGGCTTCACTGCTGCACTGAGGTCTGGCTGGGCCTGGCTTGGGTCTACTGCTGCTGCTTTCCTTTGGCCACTGCCATTAAGGAGGGGAGGAAGGAGGCCCAGCAGTCCTTCTAGGCATGGCCCACTCTCTCTGAAGGTGGGAGAGTGGGACTCCCCAAAGGGCATTTCAATGCTTTTAATGGTGGCTCTCATGCTGTAGCAAAGGTAATGATGATGATGATATCAGGCCTGGGCGGGAGGGATGGAGCTACCTCCAGACCTTAATCATCATTAATGCCACCATTGCTGGGCATTCTTACTCTGCACCACTGTAAAGGTCATGGCTCAGTGCTATGGAACTCTGGGAATGTTCTTTTGGTTTGGCATTTTAGGTGTTGTTAAGGTTTGGAAATCCTGTTTGAAGACACTTCCGACTTTGGAGCCCTTTCATCCTCCATTTTGGATTCCCTGAAGGCCTCAAAGTGCCAAGCGCTGAGGCAGAGGCAGCCATCTTGTGTTCTGGCAACCATTTTGTGTTCCAGCAGCCATTTTGTGTTCTGCTTGTGACTGTGGGGAATAATGTTCCAGAACCTTCTCTGAGGCCTCAGTTGAACAGAGGCCTCTCTTTCTCTCCTGAGGCTCCAGAGAGAGAAGGAGGCCAGGCTCCTTGGGCCAAAAGGAAGGAAGTGTGTCTCTTTGTGTGTCTTTTGTGTCTCTTTTCTGAGAGGGTTTTCTTATTACAAAGCTCTGCTCCTTCTGGAGAACATGGGTTTTTTAAAAGGATCAGAAATTGGGAGGATAGTTTTAATACAAGCCTTATTATTATTCTCCACAAACATTGGGGTTTGGCTTCTAAGAGGAGGATTCCCCCCTCCAAAAGCCAAAAGTGGCTCTTTTGGGAGGTTTTAAAAGTCTCCCCAGTTTCCTTATTAAGATGTTAGGGAAGCATTCCCAATATGTTCATTTGAAAGGAGTGTCCTTGAGTGAGACACGAGAACCCGAAATGTCTATAGGCAATACGCACTTTATTTGGCCAAGACGACAGCACACCAGCAGATGGTGATGAAATTGCTGTCGCACCCAATAGCCATTTCCAAAAGTTTTTATAGTAAAACACAGTTCCTTGTTTACATAGCATTAGCTTAATTGGTTATTTAGCACACACATGATTATACAACAGGCAGTTAATTGGCTATTGTCTAAACAACAAATAATTGGTTGCGTTCACTGTCCACGCAATGGTCACGCGTTTTCTTATTGGCTCTACATTTGCTATTATATTTGCTAGCAGTCTCAAATGCAAAGAGATACTAGCTAGGATGATCCTGTTCCCTTCAAGGCCACAGCAAAGGGAGAGCATTGTATTCTCAAAGCTCTGGCGAAGGGAGGGGTGCGTGTGTGCGGTGTGAGTGTGTACGGTGGACACACATGGTAGGGGGCCATCATAGCCCATGTACACTTTATTCTGTAGCTCAGTCTATGAGTCTACTGTAACCACTGATTCTTTTGCAAAGCCATGTACAGAAGCAGAAAGCATTATTATGTCCCTCTCAAAGAGATTTTCAGACAAGAAGGAAAGTGCCAGACCAGACCATCTCATTTTACCAAGAATGATAATACAATCATAGAAACAAACAACAATAAGAAGAATAAAGATAAAACAGAAAAATCAAACTGCTTATATTTTAAAAAAGCAAAACCACTTTTTACAGGATAAAAAGTCAATTTGGGTGCCTCTATCCTTTTACAACCGACTTAGGCTTTATCTGCAGTACAGAAATAATCTAGTTCGAAACAGCTTTAACTCTCCTGGCTCCATTCTATGGAATCCTGGGATTTGTAGATTGTTGTGGCATGAGAGCTCTCTGGCAGAGAAGGCTAAGTATCCCAAAGGTAAAATCCCAGGATTCCATAGCACTGAGCGGTTAAAGCGGTGTCAAAGTGCCTTATTTCTATAGTGTGGATGCAGCCTTCTTGAGAACGGGGCTGATGCTGGGGAAAAGAGCAGGAATGCAGAAGGAAAGGAGGACGGATGGACGGACGGAGGGCCACCTGCAGCTGGACTGGCCTCTCTGAGCGGTCAAGACCTGAGCTGGGTTGTCGATGATGGGTACTCTTGATATTAATATTAATGTCTTTCACTATAGATTGTAATTAAGGAGAGGATCAGGTTCCTCCTTTCAATATCATAAGGAAAATAGTTAGGTGTTGTTTAGGTTCAGAAATCCTGTTTGGGTCCTGACTTTGGGGACCTTTCATCCTCCATTTTGGGTTCACTGAAGGTGTCAAACTGCCAACTGCAAAGCACTGAGGCAGAGGCGGGCATTTTGTGTTGCGGCCGCCATTTTGTGCTGCTTGTGACTGTGGGTAATAATGTTCTGGAACCTTCTCTGAGGCCTCAGTTGAAACGAGAGGCTCCTCTTTCTCTCCTGAGGCTCCAGAGTGAGAAGGAAGCCAGGCTCCTTGGCCCAAAAGGAAGGAAGTGTGTCCATTTGTGCCTCTTGCATTCCATTTTGGGGCGAAAGAAGGAAGGAAGGAAGGAAGGAAGGAAGGAAGGAAGGAAGGAAGTCAGGCCTGTGGGGGTCTGAGGAAGGGGAGGCAGGGGACTCAGGGCCAGTGGGGAGGCTGGGCTTTGGGGCTGGGGGAGAGAGGTCGGGAAAGAGACCCTCCCTTTGGGCCCTAGCTAGGGAGGGTCCACCGGTCCTTGCCTCCCCTTTTGGGACATGAGGCCCCTTCAGCCCCCTGGACTCACTCCTGCCACTCATTCCTAGAATGGCTGGGACTCAGAGGGGTTTCCTAGGCATTGCCACCTTCTGCCCTCCATAGCCATTGGCACTGACCTTTTCCCCATTGCCTTTCCTTCCTCAGCCCTGTGGACCTCCTCCTCCTTCGCACTCAGAGCAACCCTTCTCTATGACTGAAGAGACGGCCTCTGACCCAGGGAAGCTCCAGCCATAAAGGGCTGCAGAAGAGGCCTTTTGGGGGCTGCAGAAGTCAGTGTCTTTTTAGTGAAGGTAGGCCTTTATTCCTGGAGCCAAAAGAGGACTTTTCTTTAAATGTTTCAGTCCAGGAGTGTATGGAAAGGTTGCAACTGAGAGACTGAGCCCATGCTTTGCAGGCATAAAGTCCCCAATTCCGTCTCTGGCAGCATTCTCTTACCAGAAGGTGGAAGTGAGATTTCCAGACACAGTGCGCCAGCGAGTCCTTTTTATGGGGACTGTGTGTGTACGTGTTGTTTACTAGAGCTTTGTGAGATATTTATTTCACTGGGTTTACAAATGAATTTACATAGGTCTTCACTTCCTAAAAATGAGGATAATCCAGGGTGCAATCTTCACTCATAAACCTATACATTTATAGATTTTTGTTGTATAAGTGCAACATATTCAGCAGTGTGCATCTTTTTAAAAAATATACAAGGAAAAGTGAAGAAATTGTGATTTTGACAATAGATCCATTCAGAAACAATGCCCACAAATGTACATACCTCAATTTCTGTGTGGCTTTAGCAAGCAGAGGGAGGAGGTACATACCTGATGCTCCTGCTATGACTGACACACACAAAAACACAAATTTTGTAATTGTCAATTTATAAACTGCTTTGATCTTTTTGGAAAGGCGGTATATGCATAAATTTATTATTATTATATCATATTATAAACACAGCAGTTAAGCTCAGAGCTTTGTCTCATTTGGAAAAATGAAATGGTTATTTGCACCAGTGTCTAAATGTGGAAGGGGCATAATGAGGGAAGGCCATGGATCAGATACGTAAACTAATACAGGTCTTATCCAGCCTAGGGGCCGGAGTTTCTCCATCTGGGAGATAAATCATAGAATCATAGAGTTGGAGGAGACCTCAAGTCCAACTCCATTCTGTCATGCAGGAACTCTCAATCAAAGCATCCCTGACAGATGGCCATCCAGCCTCTGCTTAAAGACCTCAAAGGAAGAAGACTCCACTACACTCCGAGGAAGGAGTGTGTTCCACTGTCAAACAGACCTTACTGTCAGGAAGTTCCTGCTAATGTTGAGCTGGAATTCCCTTCATCTACCAGGATCATCTACGGAGATTAGATTTGTCTGGCATGACTTGATTCTCTGAAACCTATGCTGACTTTTTGTGATGGTGGCATTGCCTTCTAGATGTTCACAGACTCTCTTTTTAATGATCTGCTATAGAAGCTTTCCATAAAGAAGGTGGTCTTCCTCCTTCTGCTGCTGCTCCTCCTCTTCTGCATGAAAAGAAATCAAATTCTCATCAGTGATCATGACGTAGCATGGAAAAATTAACATTCCTGAATTTAAAGTCTTTTAAAAAATAATTTTTATTGAAACTAAAGTCCATACAATGAATTTTATACAATACATAATTCTGTATATATATTTTCTACATTCTATTGCAGCTTATCTGAATTTAAAGTCTGAGGCACCCTGAATCCTGTTGGTTAACCCTAGAATAGACCCACTGAACCCATAATTGACTGGTGAGTCAATCTATAGGTAAAACCAAGAGACTGAGTGATTCTACTCTGATCAGGACTAAGTATAGGATAGGATACAGGCTAAGATTTAGTCCTGCATGTGGCTAGAACAGGACATTCCCAAGCCAAGATGGCCAGGCAACAGTGTGGGCAGAGACACTCTCAGAATTGTGACTTATCTTCATGCAGAAGGCTGCCATGGGAATTGGGTGCTCTCTTCCCATCAGCTCAATCCTCTGGTGCCCCCCGATGCTGGGAGGAGGGCTGGATACCATGGAAGGGGGGGCAACCAGAAAAGAGATAGCTCTTTTCCTGCCCTGCCTGACTGGGGATCTCACCGGGGGATGGAGGGCAACTGCTTTGGCCACTTGAAGAATGAGGGGCCACCAGGCCACATAGCCTGATCCAGCAGTATCCTCTATGCTCCAGTGTTGCTCCATGTGGAATCAGGTTACAACTGCCCATTCACTGGACCAGGGACTACCATAGAGTGATGGAAGCCATCTCGCATGGCCATTCAATGTGTGGTGAGAGTGTTGGGTGCAATACATTGGAGAAGAATCCAGCTGTGTTTTTGTAGCCAGAAACAAAATGAAGACATCTTCCTCTGAGAGCCACTGAGGAGGTCAGGAGGTTTCAGCAAATGATGCACTCATTTTATATCTAGCTACAGCTACATAACCACGGCCCTCTCCAATTTCCCTTGCCCTAATCCCCCATCACTCTAATAAGGCATGGAGTATCTGTTGTGTAGGGGAGCCACAGTGAATCTATGCTAGGTCCAGGGAGCTTTGTTTTGTGCAGAGGGAGGAAGGGGATACCCACCTCTGCATCGACCCAAAGGAGGCATATGTCATCTGCCTATGTCACCAGGAGGATGCTGTTCTCTGTGTCTTTGAGTGCTGCAAGGCTTCTTGCCAAGCCAATTCTAACCATGTTCTCTTTTCTCAGGACCTACATCTTGGCCTCCTTGTACACGGCTTTGAGGCCTGTCTTTCTGGAAGTGACCCAAGTGCAGGACAATCTGGACCCCTGCCCACCTGATGGCCAACACAGAGGCCATGCCCAGGAAGTTGGGCTCCAAGAGAAAGAGGTTGCCGAGGTACAACAACTCTTTGGTGAGTCACTATCCTATTAGCTTCATCTGGGTCACTGCTGGGCCAATTTATGAAAGGAATGAAATACAATACTGTCTGGGTTTGGCAGAGACAGTCCTGGTTAATCTTCTGTCACCCCATTATTTCGGGGGCTTTTAAAATGTCATGGTTTGCTTCTCCTCCTCCCACTTTCCCCCTTCTTTTGCTGACTCCAATTTGTGCATAATGAATGCCAAGGAGTTTGCACCCCATCAACTCAAACATGGGGAGAGGAGAAGAAAGAAGGATGCAGGGACATGTCCTTGCTAGGAGTCTGAGGCAAAAGCAAACTGCTGTGCCCATCCCTTCTTGTGTGATCTTCCTCACAAAAACTTTGACCATCTTCACCACTTTCTGGAGTTGCTTGTCCACATGTATCTTGTTTTTTCCATCTGTTAAATGTTGGGGGATATGGGAGAATGTCTCTGGATACAAATTGGCAGTGGCCCCTTGGCCCTCAAGCGCAGAGTGCTCCCCAGAACTGCTTTTTAGAAATGACTTTTGCCTCTGAAATTTGGCAACAAATGCACTATAATCTTTGGAGGCTAAATGTACTATACATGTCAGAATAGTCAGTATCCTAATCCATCCCCAATATCCCATCCATGATCGAAATTATATTGTTGATTATATTGTATATTACATTGAAAGCATTCAAGACAAACTAGTTCTCAAAGGCAGTGTTAGGAAAGATCGAATTAGGGGAATTTTAATTAGCGCAAATATTTACAAGAGACGTGTCCTAACAACGCATGCACAAGGTCGTGTCCCTATATGTATACCAGAGGTTGCCTAGTCCACCCCAAGAGAAAGAGACTCGGATACCAATAAGTTGCAATTAAACTATGAGCATTTATTAAAACCACACAACAAAAGGGATCAGACACGCACACACACATTCAATGCTATAGCTGGGAGGGTTGAGTTCGGTGAGTAAAGGAAGGAAGAGAGAGGCACCGTTGGGATTATTACCTTAGACATCTTCTCCAGGAAGTCGGATGAAATGTAGGATGGATGGTGGATCACGGCCGCGGGGACAGGAAAGGAAAGAGCGGCCACGGTGGCTTAAGAGCTGAGTTCCGGGCAAAGCTAACTAGAGGCCTGGTGACAGTGAGCTTGGCTTCGCTCAGTGATTTCAGAGGAGCTAGGTGCTCCGGAATCTCAGGCTCAAACAACTTAATGCTCAAAAGCCCAGTGAGAAGCTGAAAATGTGGATCTTATACAGGGCTGAATGGGCCCTCAGGCGATGGCTTGCCTGTGAGACAAAGGCGTTGATTGCTTGGACTTTGTCTAAACTGAAAGCTACACAATAGTTGCACAACGCATGAGGTCTGACACTTTTCAGGACAGCAGATACCTTGATGGCCGAGCTGTTAAGTTAATCACTGGCTCATTAAGAAGGAAGCCACAGCTCTTCTCTCCCTTGTGCTGGTCCCTGTGAATCTGGTTTTGTAACTCCCAAAACTTCCTCTGAAAGGTTTACATCTACCTTTTTCCTGAGACCATGCCTTGGCAGGGCAGCTGGCTACGTGGTCTCCTCTCTTTTAGGTTAATGGCGGATCGCTGTGGGGTCCATCAGGGGCCATGGCTTCAGACCAAATTTTTATATAAATCCATTCTTGGTAACAGCAGTACGTTTTGTCTTGCTAACAGAATTTAAAGTTTATTTCCTGGACTAAATTCTGAGGTGATCAAATAATTTTTGGGATGCATCATGTGCTTCTCCCTCCCCTTTTATTAGTCATTCTCTGGATGAGGGCTATTTTCTATTGCAGGTGACCTTTGCAGATGTGGCGCTATATTTCACTGAGGATGAATGGAAACTGCTGACGAAGAAGCAGAGACTTATGTACAAGGATGTGATGATTGAGAATTACGAGAATGTGGCCTCTGTGGGTAAGGAAGCTGAATTCATTGCCCTTACTATGAAGACTCAGGGCCCTTTCATTCTACATTATCATGGCACTGTGATTCCACTTTAGAATTATAGAATCATAGAGCTGGAATAGACCACAAGGACCATCTGGTTCAACCCCTTGCCATGCAGGAATACACATTGAAAGCATCCCCGACGGATGGCCACCCAGCCTTTGTTTAAAGGCCTTCAAAGACCTTTAAAGACCTTCGAAGAAGGAGAACTTTAGAAATATTATTATTTCTAACCTGACCAAAGACGCCGCCATGCTCTGAGGGAGTCTATTCCACTGTTGAATAGCTCTTACACTCAGGAAGTTCCTCCTAATGTTTAGGTAGAACCTCTTTTCCTGGGGCTTGTGTCCATTTTTCCGTGTCCTTTGCTCTAGAGCAGCAGAAAGCAAGCTTGCTGCATCCTCAGTATCTCTTCAAATATTTGAACAGGGCTATCCACTCTTAACCTTCTCTTCTCCAGGCTAAACATTCCCAGATCCCTAAACCAATCCTCACAGGGCTTGATGGTTTCCAGACCCTTCACAATTTTCATTGCTCTCCTTTGGATACACTTCACCTTTTCAACATTATTTTTCAATTGTGGTGACCAGAAGTGGACATAGTATTCCAAGTGAGGGCCTGACCAAAGCACAATAGAGTTACACTATTACTTCCCTTCATCTATAACATAGAATTATAGAGTTGAAAGAAACTAGAAGGGCCATCCATTCCATCCCCTGCCATAACACTATACTCGCATTGATGTGTCCTAGGATCACATTGGCCTTTTTAGCTGCTGCATCACACTGTTGACCCAGGTTCAAGTTGTGGTCTACCCAGGCTCCTAGATCCCTTTCACACATTATTTAATTGTCATAGCAAACTTTCTGTGAAATCTTGGAATTTGTAGTTTAGTGAGGCACTATTGCTCTCCACTTTCTAAGGATTCTAAATATCCTAATTTAAACTGTCAGTTCTAGGATTTTATGGGAAGGAACCATGGAGAGAAATGCTTTTTGGCTCCAAATGTTCCTCAGCCAATCACTGACCAAGCTTCCTGGCTTTTTTTGGCCCCTCTTCCAGCCTTTTGATACTCTGGAGAGACTTCTTGGGTAAAATGCCTCCCTTGGCTCTGTAATGGCTCAGAGAACAGTGGCAAAATGGACACCATTTCCCCAAAGGGATGCTGTCGGCTGTCGAGGGGCAAAATATTATTTTGGGAATACAGTGTGCGGGTGCCCCTGAGAGCCCCTGTGGGCAATGTGACCCCCCCCCCCGCAATTGCCAACAATAGTCCATCCCCGTCCTAGAGATATCGTAAGCCTGTTTTAAGGCTGCTCTCTGGCATTTGACCCTCATCAAAGTTGGAGTCCCAGCCCCTTTGTTCTGCCTTTCCTATTATTTGTACATTGATTATCCTGACTGTCTCAACAAATGAGCCTCAAAGTGTCCCTTTTATGCATCAGGCGCTGTGGGTGTGTGTCTATGACAGAGAAGAGATGCCGAAGGTGAAATGCTTAAGCAGTGCAGATGGGCAAGAGGGAAGGTTGGAGAGCGGAGGGAGAAAGGGAAGGGGATCAGGCATCTGGGAGCCAGGAGGGGAAGGCAGGAGCAAAGCCAGGATTGCCTAGCTCTATGTGGAGAGGAAGGGACCTCTGGGAAGGGCCAGGAGAGGGGCCTTGGGGATTGGGAGGCAGCCACGAATCTGACAGAGTGAATTTCTAAGAACCAGCTCAAATCCTTGTTTTCAGACATATTTAGGGGTTCCATTTAGCAATTAGGAGGAATATCTATGAAGGGAGGAAAGGGGGACACAAAACCTGCTTTTTCCCTAATGTTTCTTTTCCTACATGAGCTTGATTAGTTCCATGGTTGATTCCAGAGGCTCTTTGTTACCCCAAACATTGGAGTCTAAGGGGGACAGCCGCAAGTGCTATGCTTTTAGGGGAATTAGGTACTTAGCTGAAAGCAGACATATGGTTTGGTTGGGGCAAGAGTGACATCGGGATGCAGCTCAACTATACCAGGGTCAGAAGCACACAGAACTCCAAAGGCATTTGAAATAATTTTTTATGTCTTATTGAGGGGGAAAGCATAATGCACACACACACAAATAAGTGTTCACACACATGCACAAGAACTAGATAACAGGTGGGAGTGATCAAGAGATGTAGGACTTTCATAATAGTCATACTTTACCTAGGCAGATCTTGATTCCAATTGCTGAGTGTTCAAAATGGGAAGAGAAGTCAGGAGCTCCTGTGACAAGTCAGGGGTTGGTGAGTGCATTGAGGTGCTTAGCCATGTAAACCGACAGACTGTCTGTCTGTAATTGGACTGAATCAAAGAACAGCCAGTCAGGGCAGATATTTATACTGGAATTGTTGCTTGGGGGCAGAAACCGAGTGTTCAAAAAGGTTTTAAGCGTGTTAGAATGTGTCCAGGGGAGGAAGAATGGTCTGAAACCAAATTGAATGCAATGGGTGCTTGGCGCAAATATTTCAGAGAAAAAGGATTAGCACACTGGCTCTCAGTTCTTTCTTGGCTCTGAATTCCAATCGCAACCACTAGCCAATATACAGCATAATCTGAGGGTGACACTCCCAGATACAGCTCAAAAATATCATAGCAGAGTATGGAAGCAAATATCCTGATATAGATATTGGCAATGCACTGACCACTTTTCACACTTAAAAGTAAGTCACAAACACAGTTGATTTCATTGAAATCCTTGGAGGTTCTCTATCTTGAGATGCAAAATAATACAAATATTTGCAAGCTCTCCTCTCTGACTTCCATCAACTTCACCATCTCTTGTACACACAACTCCAATCCAATCCACACCAATCCATGTGAGCTGTATACTGTATTGGTTGGGAGTCATATCCTTGCACCAAACAGCATGAAGTGACCTCTGCAGTTAGCTTGCATCATGCCTTGGGCTCTGACTCAACACTCTATGTCAGTCTCACAGGATATGATGCCACCTGGCAATCAAAGTATTTTTGCACATGTTTCATGGAATATTGTTTCAACAGTCCTTTGACTATCTGCTTCCACTGGTTCCCTCAAGGCAGTCCCCATCCAGTCTCTTCTTTGCTAGCTCCTATGAGTAAGGATACAATCGTTCCATGCATTTAGGGGCATGAGCAGCAGGATCATGCTTGGGTTACTCACAGCAACTTTATTAATTTAATCTCAATTAAGGAGGGTTTAATGAGGGCTAAATCCTGGGTTAACACCCTCTTCTCTTAACTCTGATTTTCAATCTTATCTATCATTGTCCTTCTTTGCAGAAGAATATTTGAGTCATGAGAGAGTCCACAGAGGAAAGAAGTCACATAAATGCCAGCATTGTGGCAAACGTTTGGCTTACAAGTCAATCCTTGTCATGCATCAGAGAGTTCACATTGGAGAGAAGCCATACAAATGCCAGCATTGTGGGAAATGTTTTTCTTC
>JACSCI010001387.1:4715-16897 GCA_016801065.1 Sceloporus tristichus
AAACATTTCCCACAATGCTGGCATTTGTATGGCTTCTCTCCTGTGTGAACTCTCTGATGGATCACTAGGTGTGACTTTAAAGAAAAACCTTTCCCACAATGCTGGCATTTGTATGGCTTCTCTCCTGTGTGGACTCTCTGATGTATGACTAGGTGTGACTTCTGAGAAAAGCCTTTCCCACAATGCTGGCATTTGTATGGCTTCTCTCTGGTGTGGACTCTCTGATGTTTCACTAGGTCTGACTTCTGAGGAAAACATTTCACACAATGCTGGCATTTGTATGGCTTCTCTCCTGTGTGGACTCTCTGATGTGTCACTAGGTTTGACTGCTGAGAAAAACAGTTCCCACAATGCTGGCATTTGTATGGCTTCTCTCCTGTGTGGACTCTCTGATGTATCACTAGGATTAACCTCTGAGGAAAACATTTCCCACAATGCTGGCATTGGTATGGCTTCTCTCCTGTGTGGACTCTCCGATGCATGACTAGGACTGACATGTAAGGAAAATATTTCCCACAATGCTGGCATTTATGTGACTTCTTTCTTGCGTGGACTCTCTCATGACTAACAAATTCTTCTGTAAAGGAGGACAATGACAGACAAGACTGAATCTCAGTGTTAAGAGAGGAAAGTGTTACCCCAAGATTTAGCCCCACGTTCACCCCTCCCTATTTGAGATTAAATTAATAAAGTTGGTGTGAGTGACCTGAGCATCACCCTGTTCTGGATGCCCCCAAATCCATACAATGATTGTATCCTTATTCATAGGAGCTACCAAAGAAGAGATTGAATGGGAACTGCCATGAGGAAATCAGTAGAAGCAGATAGTCAGGCCGTTGAAAAATATTCCATTAAATATATGTAAAACTATTTAATTGAAAAGTGGCATCATTTCCTGTGAGACTGCCATAGAGTGTTGAGTCTGAGCACATGGCATGATGCAAGCTAACTGCAGAGGAGGCTTCATACTGTGTGGCACCAGGAGATGACTCATAACCAATACAGTATACAGCTCACATGCGGATTGATGTGGGTTGGAGTTGGGTGTAGAAAAGATTGTGAAGTGGATGGAAGTCAGAGAGGAGAGCTGGTAAATATTTGTTTTATATTACAACTCAATCTAAAGAACCTCTAAGGACTTGGAGGAAATCAACTGTATCTGTGAGTTATTTTTAAGTGTGGAAACTGGTCAGTGCATTGTCAATGCCTATATCTGGAGATTTGCTTCTGTACTCTGCTATCTTATTGTTGAGCTCTGGGAGTGTTGCTTTCAGACTGTGCTATACATTGGTTTGTAAATGGGACCAAAATTCAGAGCCAAGAAGGACCTAAGAGCCGATGGGACAATCCTTTTTGGCTGAAATATTTCCACCAAGCACCCATTGCATTTATTTCAGTTTCAGATAATTCTTTTCCCACCAGGAAACATCCTAAAGCAATTTAAACCTTATCGAATGCTTGGTTTCTGCCCCCAAGCAAAGATTTCAGTATAAATATCAGCCCCAACTGGCTGTTCTTCAGCGTCAGTCCAGTTGCAGACAGACACTCCGTTGGTTTACATTGCTAACACTTCACTACACTCGCCAGCTGCACTTGCCATTGGAGTTACTGACTCCTCTCCCCTTTCTGGACCCTCAGCAATTGGGATCAAGATCCATCTAGGTAATGTATTACAATTAGGAAAACCTAATACTATTCACCACTCCCATCTTTGTTACCCAGTTCTTCTGTGTGTACGTGAACACCTATACTGTATGTGTATATGTGTGTGTATGCGTGTATTTTGCTTTTCCCCTAAATAAAACACAAAAACCTATTTGAAATGCCTCTGGAGTTCTGTGTGCTTTCAGGCCTGGTATAGTTGGGATGAATCCAGAGGTCAGTGTTGCCTCAATTTCTCCTTGGAGCTAAGTATGAAATTCCCCTAAAATCATAGCACTTGTGGGTGTCCTCCCCAGACTTCAGCATTTCGAGTGACAAAGGGCCTCTGGAATCAACTACGGAGCTAAGAAAGCTCAGGTTGGAAAAGAAGCATTAGAGAAAAAGGAGTTTTTGTGTTACCCTTTCCTCTCTTCATAGACATTGGTCATAATTGCTAAATGGAACCCTTAATATGTATGAAACCAAGAGCCTGATTTCAAGTTCAGTTCTTAAGTTCAGTGCTCTACATGGGGCTACCTTTGTACCAAGTTCGGAAGCTTCAGTTAGTTCAAAACGCGGCAGCCAGATTGGTCACCGGAACATTTAGGTCAGACCATATAACATCAGTTTTAAAATCTCTTCATTGGCTGCCAATTAGCTTCCGGGTGCAATACAAAGTGTTGGTTATTACCTTTAAGGCCCTACATGGCTTGGGCCTGAACTACTTGAGGTAACGCCTCTCCCTACACAATCCGCCCCACACTCTCAGAACATCTGGGAAGAATCTATTCATTACCCAAAGGTCAGGCTAAGAAGAACTTCCCACAGAGCGTACACAGCCATGGCCCCCAAGTTATGGAACAACTTGCCAGAGGAGATCCGTCTTATCACCTCGGATGCTTTCAAGAAAGCACTTAAGATGGATCCATTCCGGAAGGCTTACCCACCTGACTTCTTGTAAAGAACTTAAGCAAAAATCCCACTTCTGATTTCAGTTGTGCATTTTAAAGTTTTTATTTGTCCTGAACTGAGTTTGAAGCGACTTGTTGTTTTACTGTGTGTAAATTGGATACTATTGTTTTGTGGTTATTTTATGATTGTAATACCACCTCGATCCATTGGGAATTATTATTATTATTATTATTATTGTTATTATTATTATTATTATCTGTCAGGTTGGGGGCTGCCTCCCAATCCCCAAGGCCCTTCTCCTGGCTCTTCCCAGAGGTCCCTTCCTGTCCACAGAGAGCTAGGATCCTGACTTCCCCTCCTGGCTCCTAGAGGCCTAGAATCATAGAGTTGGAAGAGACCACAAAGGCCATCCAGTCCAACCCCATTCTGCCATGCAGGAATCAAAGCATCCCCGACAGATGTCCATCCAGCCTCTGTTTAAAGACCTCTAAGGAAGGAGACTTCACCAAAATCTCTGAGGGAGTTTGTTCCACTGTCAAACAGCCCTTTCTGTCAGGAAGTTCCTCCTAATGTCGAGGTGGAATCCCTTTTCCTGTAACTTGCATCCATTGTTCTGCATTCTAGTCTCTGGAGCAGCAGAAAACAAGCTGGTTCCCTCCTCAATATGACATCCCTTCAAATATTTAAACAGGTCTATCATATCATATCTTAACTGTCTCTTCTCCAGGCTAACCATCCCGAGCTCCCTAAGGTTTTCCTCATAGGGCATAGTTTTCAGACGCTTCACCATATTATTTCCCCGCCTTTGGACACACTCCAGTTTCTCCACATCCTTTTTGAATTGTGGTGCCCAGTATTCCAGGTGAGGCCTGACCAAAGCAGAATAGAGTAGCACTATTACTTCCCTTCATCAAGACACTATACTTCTATAGATGCAGCCTAAAATCGCATTGACTTTATTAGCTGCTGCATCACACTGTTGACTCATGTTCAACTTGTGGTCTACTTGGACATCTCTAAGACAGGGATGGGCTACTGTTGGGGATTGGGGGCATCACATTGGCCCCCAGGGGATCTCAGGGGCAACTGCACAATGTATTGCCTTAAAATAGGAATAATGTTTTGTCCCTCAGTATCCCATTGCATCCCTTTGGGGAAGTGGAGGCCATTTCATCACTGTCGGACCCTCTCTGAACCATTGCAGGGCCAAGGGAGGGCTTTTCCCCAAGAAGCCATTCCAGAGCCTCAAAAGGCTGGGTCAAAAAAAAAGGTAGGAAACATACTCAGAGATGTGCTGAGTACCATTTGGGTGAGAAATGCATCAATCTCCATGCTGTCTTCTCACCAAATCCAAGAATTGGTGTGATGTCTGGGGGTAGAACTAAGTTTCAGAATTAAAAAGTCCTTCACTTGCACCAAAAGGTTTATTGAGAAACTCAGGCAGAAGTGTCCATTAACACATCTAAGCAGTCTCTGAAGCATCAAAACCTTTTCCCTCCATCGTTAACTACCTTCATACTCCTCCTTTTTCCTCCCCCTTCAGCCCCTAAACAGCCCAGCTGCCAAAGTACCTCTTGCCTTCTTCTTCCACCGTTCCCATATGCCATTCTCTCCTGGGGCATGTCTGCCACCCAAAACTCACAAACCAGTCAGTTAAGAGCCTCCACAACTGCTTCTTTTCCCCAAGTCTTTCTAGGCCCCACTATCCTTACCAACTACTTAAAACTACTAGCATTTACACTACTAATAATCCCCCCTAAACACCAGTACCATTCTGGATGAACCACAGAAACTGGTTCTGACAATTGGCAGTTTACAATGGGGTATTTAGATTCCTTATAAAGTGGAGAGCAATAGTGCCTCACTAAACTACACATTCAAATATTCTACAGGATGTTGCTATCATAATTAAACTACACTTGAAAGGGATCTAGGACTCCTAGTAGACCACAAGTTCAACATGGGCCAACATTGTGATGCGGCAGTTAAAAAGGCCAATATGATTCTAGGCTGCATCAATACGAGTCAGACCTTACTTGGAATAATCCTGTGTTCAGTTCTGGGCCCCACAATCTAAAAAGGATGTTGACAAGTTGGAACATGCCCAAAAGTGGGCAACCAAAATGGTGAAGGATCTGGAAACCATCAAGCCCTATGAGGAGCAGGTTAGAGAGCTGGGTATGTTTACCCTGGAGAAAAGAAAATTAACAGCGGATATGATATCCATGTTTAAATATTGGAAAGGATTGTATTGACGATGGAGCAAGCTTGCTTTTTGCTGCTACAGAGAAAAAGAGACACGACAATGGACGCAAACCACAGAGAAAGAGGTTCCACTTAAACATTAGGAGGAACCTTGGGACAGTAAGAGCTCTTCAACAGTGGAATATACTCCCTTAGAGTTTGGTGGAGTTCTCTTCTTTGGAGGTCTTTAAACAGAGGCTGGATAGTGCTTGGAATGTGTATTCCTGCATGGCAGAAGTGGGTTGAACTGTATGGCCCTTGTGGTCTATTCAAACTCTATGATTCCATAATGCTAGTGGATTCCGGTTACTTACCCACAGAGGCCACATTCTCATAATTCTCCATCATTACAGAACTGTACATAAGTCTCTGCTTCTTCGTCAATAGTTTCCATTCATCCTCAGTGAAATATACAGCCACATCCGCAAAGGTCACCTGCAACAGAAAATAGCCCTCATCCACAGAGAGACTAAGCAAAAGGGGAGGAAAGCACATGGTGCCTCCAAATATTATTTGACCACTTTAGAATTCAGTCCAGGAAATAAACTTTAAATGCTGTCAGCAAGAAAAAAGCTACTGTGTTTGAGATTCAGTTTGTCTCAAATCTTTTCAATATAATATGCAATATAATAAACAATATAATTTTGGCCATGGCTGGGATATTGATGACGGATTAGGATACTGACTATCCCAACACATACAGTACATTTAGCCACCAAAGAATTATAGTGCATTTAGACATTTCTTGCCACATTTTGGAGGCAAATGTCATTTTTATAAAGCAGTTGTGGAGAGCACTCTGGGCTTAAGGGTCACTGGGCCCACCCCCTATTTATATCCAGAGACATTCTCCCATAGCCCCCAACATTTCATTGATGGAAAAAACAAGACACATGTGGACAAGCAACCCAGAAGGCAGGGAAGATGGCCAAAGCTGTTTATGAGGAAGATCACACAAGCTAGGAAGGGCACAGCAGTTTGCTTTTGCTTCAGCCTCCTGAGAAGGGTCATATCCTGTCTCCTTCTTTACTCTCCTCTCCCCACTTTTGAGCTGATAGGCTGCAAACTCAATTGCACTCAGGAATTGAAGTGAGTTGAGAAAGGGGGAAAGTGGGTGGAGGAGAGATCAACCGGGACATTTTTAAAAGCCCCTGAAGAATTGGGGTGACAGAGGACTAACCAGGACCCCTCTCTGCCAAACTCTGACTGCATGTGATTTGCTTCCATTCAGCAGTGGCACAGATGAAGCTTTTAGGATAGTGACTCACCGAAGAGTTGTTGTACCTCGGCATCCTCTTTCTGTTGGAGCCCAACTCCCTCCGCTTGGCCTCTGTGTCGGCCATCAGGTGGGCAGGGGTCCTGGTGGCCCTGCACTTGGGTCACTTCCAGCAAGAGAGCTCCCAAAGCCGTGTCCAAGGAGACCAAGATAAAGTTCCTGAGAAAAGGGCCCAGGGTTAGGATTGGCTTGGCAAGAAACCCTGCAGCACTCAAAGACACAGAGAATAGCATCCTGCTGGTGACATATGCACTTCTCAAATATCTCCTTTGGGCTGATGCAGAGGTGGGCATCCACTTCCTCCCTCTGCACCAAACAAAGCTCCCTGGACCTAGCATAGATACACTGCAGCTCCCCTACACAACAGATACTCCATGCCTTATTAGAGTGATGGGGGATTAGGACATGGAAAATTGGAGAGGGCCCTGGTTATGTCCCCGTAGCTAGATGTGAAATGGTTGCATCATTTGTTGAAACCTCCTGACCTCCCCAGTGACCTTCAGAGGAAGATGTCTTCATTTTGCTTCTCACTACATGAACACAGCTGGATGTTTCTTCAATACCTCACATCCAACACTCACACTATGCATGGAATGGCCATGTGGGATTGCTTCCACAATTTTATGGGAGGACCTATGTCAGTGAACGGCCAGTTGTAACCTGGTTCCACCTGGAGAATAGAGGGTTCTGCTGGGTCCGTTTGTCTGGCCTGGTGGTTCGTCATTCTCCCAATGGCTCACTCTCTCAGCTGCAACCTTTCCACACAATCCTGGACTGAAACATTTAAAGACCCAGAAAGGGCTCTTCTGAAGTCCTTTATGGCCGGAGCTTCCCTGGGTCAGAGGCCGTCTCCTCAGCTGTAGAGAAGGGTTGCTCTGAGTGTGAAGGAGGAGGGCTGAGGGAGGGAAGGCAATGGGGAAAAGGTCAGTCCAATGGCCATGGAGGGCAGAAGGTGACAATGCCTAGGAAACTCCTGTGAGTCCCAGCCCTAGGAATGAGTGGCAGGAGTGAATCCAGAGGGCTGAGGGGGTCTCCTTTCCCAAAGGGGGAGGCAACGACTGGTGGGACCCTCCCCAGCTAGGGCCCAAAAGGAGGGTCTCTTCCTCACCTCTCTCTCCCAGCCCCCAAAGCCCAGCCTCCCCATTGGCCCTGAGTCCCTACTTCCCCTTCTTCAGACCCCCACCGGCCCCTTGCTTCCTTCCTTCCTTCCTTCCTTCCTTCCTTTCTTCCTTCCTTCCTTCCTTCCTTCCTTCCTTCCTTCCTTCCTTTGCCCCAAAATGGAGGGCCTGAGGCACAAAGGGACACACTGACTTCCTTTTGGCCCAAGGAGCCTGGCCTCCTTCTTGCTCTGGAGCCTCAGGGAGAGAGAGAGAAGCTTCGTGGTTCAACTGAGGCCTCAGAAAAGGTTCTGGAACATTATTTCCCACAGTCAAAAGTAGCACAAAATGGCCACCAGAACAGAAAATGGCCACCTCTGCCTCAGTTAGCAGTTTGAGGCCTTCAGGGAGCACAAAATGAAGGATGAAAGGGTCCCAAAGTCAGAAGGGACCTCAAATAGGATTTCTGATCCTAAAGAAAGGTTTTCCTGATGGCACCCGATGGCTGTGAGAACCCAAAAAGTCTCCAAACAGGATTTTCAAACCTAAACAACACCTAAACATTTTCCTGATGCAATTGAAAGGAGGAACCCTGCTTAATTATAATCAATAGTTAGATATATTATTAATATTAAGAGTGCCCATCGTCCACAACCCAGCTCAGGTCTTGACCGCTCAGGGAGGCCAGACCAGCTGCAGGTGGCCCTCCGTCCGTCCTCCTTTCCTTCTGCATTTCTCCTCTTTCCACCAACATCAGCCCCTATCCCAAGAAGGCTGCATCCGCACTACAGAAATAAGGCACTTTGACACTGCTTTAATGCTCAGTGCTATTGAATCCTGGGATTTTACCTTTTGGACATTTAGCCTTCTCTGCCAGAGAGCTCTCATGCCACAATGAACTACAAATCCCAGAATTCCATAGGAAGGAGCCAGGAGAGTTAAAGCGGTTTCAAACCGGATTATTTCTATAGTGTAGATACAGCCTAAATCAGTTCTAATAGGGTGGAAGCACCCAATTCTTGTTTTGACCCTCCTAATAATATTTTCCTTTAAAAAATAAATCGTTTGTTTTAGTCTCTAATCCTTATTTTTGTTGTTCTTGTTTGTTTCTATGTTTGTGTGTTTCATTCTTGGTAATATGAGTTATTCTGGTCTGTCTCCTTCCTTCTTGCCTGAAAATCTATTAATAAGAAACCTCCCAAAGGAGCCACTCTTGGCCTTTTTGGGGGGACTAGCCTCCTCTTAGAAGCCAAAGCCCAATGATTGTGAAGAAGAAGAATAAGGCTTGTATTAAAACTATCCTCCCCATTTCTGACCCCTTTTAAAACCCATGTTCCCCAGAAGGAGCACAACTGCATGAAACACACAAAAGACACACAAAGAGACACACTTCCTTCCTTTTGGCCCAAGGAGCCTAGCCTCCTTCTGACTCTGGAGCCTCAGGAGAGAAAGAGATGCCTCTGTTCCACTGAAGAGGCCTCAGAGAAGGTTCCGGAACATTGTTCCCCAAAGTCACAAGCAGCACAAAATGGCCGCCAGAACACAAAATGTGAGTCTGGGGCAGTGGGCGGAGTCTTCCAGCTGCTCTGCTCCCATTGGACAGCCTCAAGAAGAGGAGGAGCTTCTGCTTCTCTATTTAGCTCTGCGCGCGGAAGAGTGAGAGAGGAAAGAGAAGCAGAGTTTTAGAGGGAGAAGGAGACAAACAGAGAGACAGGAAGGAAGGAGAGAGAGGGGGAGTGGAGTGAAGAGACAGCAGAGAGACAAGGCCTGGAACCACTAGGCTTCACTGCTGCACTGAGGCCTGGCTTGGGTCTACTACAGTCACAAGCAGCACACAAAATGGCCACCAGAATACAAGGAGGCTGCCTCTGCCTGAGTAGTAGATACTCTAAGGAGGTATTATAAATAACAAAATATAACTGAAATGTAAGTCACACAAGATATTAAGAGTCTTGCAGGTACAATATTTGTAAGTATATAATATTCAATTCACACAAACTATTAAAATAATAAATAAACCTAAGCATCCAATTCTGAGGCTAACTTCCAAGATCCGCTCTTTAACTCTCTCTCTCGATCTCCAACCGACACAATTCCCCCAACTGTCTCTTGGTCTCTCAGGCCTTATATCTCCTTCTCACGGAAGCTTCCAGAAGCACCTTCATCTTGCTCTCTGATTGGTCAAGAGAGCCTTCCGTAGCAGTGATGTCATTCTGCATTTGCATAAACCTCCCTTTCCTGCCTGAAGAAGACCTCCATTGACTGGAGCCCAGTCATTACATTTGCCCAAGGCAAGGCTTGCACCTATTTTCAATGTTGTTCTTGGGGTCTGCCTTCCAGTTGTTTCCAGGTCTTATGATGACCTTATGGGAGTCTCTGAAGGGGTTTTCTTGGCAGGTTTCTTCAGAGTGGGTTTCCAATGGCCATCCTCTGAGGCTGAGAGAGTGCAACTTACTATTATTATTATTATTATCATCATCATAGTTTATTTCTATAGTGCTGTAAATGTTCACAGTGCTGTACATACAAATGGTCAAGTCAATAAAAATAAAACCTGCTAATCTACAAAATATGTATAAAACAATAGGCAATAATATAAAATAGAATTGGTTAAAATAAGCAAGCAACAATTAGAAACATCAACATCAACATGAGGGACGTTTTCGCCATGCTTCTGGGAAGCGAGCGGAGGACACTTCATCTTATGGCATTATATTGACCCTGGGGTCCAACAAAACATGGTGGAAATGCCCCTCACATCCCAAGATCACAAAAAGACCCCAGACATTTTTGACCGCTGTGGGTTACAGAGAAGTCCCTGATGCATGGAGCCGTGGGTCATGCTTTGCCCACCACATTGTAACCTGAAAGGGAAGCCCAGGTGGGATGGGGAGAATCTGGCGTCACTTTTAAGGCATGTATTATTTAAGCATGAGCTGTTTTACATCATTTCAAATGTGTATTTTTATTTCTAGCAACGTATTAGGGCCCAGGGCAGTTCACCAATGCTCCCAGAAAGGGATTTTGGAGAGGACTATTTTGGGTTCTTGGTGGGAAGAAGCAGTTGTATTCCATGGGCACAAAAGGAAGGTCCCAGAAGGTCCAATGCTTCAGACAGCGACTCCTCCCCAACCACAAAGGCCCTGCTCCTAGGTCTCTGGCCTCTCAGCCTGGAGAGACACAGCTTCTTTCTAGGGAGCTCTCCATTCGACCTCCCTCTCTCCTCTCCCAAAATGGAGGACAAAAGAAGGTTCTGGCTAGGCTACTAGGTTTGCCAAGACTCTCTTCCACAAAACTCCAGACGCAAGTCTACAAAAGCATATGCTACAACTTTTTTCACTCAGTTAGTCTCAAACGTGCTACAAGATCCCTTAGGATACTGATATTCCTGAATAACATGGCTTATGGTTGAACCTGCACTGCAGAATTCATGCAGTTCAACACGCTTTAACTGCCATTTCTCAGTGCTGTGGGATTCTGGGATTTGTAGTCTGTTTTCACACTAGAGCTCCCTGAGAAAGGCTACATAGCTCACAAAACTACAGATCCCAGATCTCCATAGAATTGACCCATGGCTGTTAAAGCAGTGTTGAAATGCATGATTTCTGTAATGCAAATTAAACCTCTGTCTCTGAATCCTAGCCCCTTGGAAGAGATCTTTGCAAAGGTGAGTCCCCCTTGACTTCTATGGGGCAGAGAGGGAGGGAGGGAGAAAAGCCCCAAAGAGCCATGAGACAAAGATTCCTACTCTAGGGATCATATCCAGAGGTTGCCATGCTGGCTGGACCATACAGCAAACCACAATAACACCCACAATCCACAAAACAGGGATACCTTTAGTGGCCAGCCAAAATGCACAAAATAGATAAAACAAGCTTTTGAAGCTCAACTGGCTTCTTCATTGGGAAAAAGTGTTAAACATCAAACAGGAGAAAGGTATCACTGTTTTGTGGATTTTGGAGGTTATTTTTTGCAGTGTGCCAAAAAAACCTTCTCCTGGATATGATTTCTAGATTTCAGGATTCTGTACTTTTTAAACTTTATTGGTAAAAGGGAAAAAAACATATGGGACCAACAACAATAACACAGATAGAATTAAAAGACTTGACAAATACAAATATTCACAAGTGACAAAACTTGTAAACATACTAAATTACATCCAAACTGACCATACATCCAACCTCAGATTCCACAACAAACAAACTAAAAGACTTCCAAAGTTTATGTTCTTCGCTGTGTCTTTGTTTTTTTATCCGTTGTATGCCCTTCAGTCTTCCTTTCTTTTTTATATAGTCCAGCACTTTATCCCAGTCTTCTATCAATCTATTCTTTTTTGTTTTGTTTTGTTAAGATCCTTGTAAGTTTATCTGCTTCCAATGCATCAAATAGTCTTAAGAGCCGTTCTTCTACTTCAGGAGTTTTTGTTTGTCTCCATTCTTTTGCTAGGGTCATCCTTGCTGTTGATAAAGATAAAACAATACTCTACCATACCTGAGCCCCAAGGAATCCTCCAAGGAGGGGCAGGGAAGGAAAGGAGGAGGCCTGGCAGGACCACTGTCTTTCTTTGGGGGAGAGAAGGGGGCTTCCTTCCTTCTTATAACCCCCAAGGGCCCCCCAGAAGACCCTCCAGTCATTCCTCTGAATGAAGGAGGGCTCTCCCCACTTCCCTCCCTCTGAACAGACTGTGAGGGCAGCAATGGTTTCAGGGGCTGAGACAGTGCATTCACAGATACACCCAAAGGGCTCCCCCCCCAAGCATGCACAGGGATCACCAGGGCCTTGCTGTTGCTATTTATTCTGCTGGCAGCCTTTGAGGGAAGGGAAAGAGTGCGAGGGTTGCAGCAGCTTCCCTTTCCATTCTTCTTTCTTTCCTTTCTTCTTCTGAGAAGACTTGGAGGATGCCGGAATGCAGCCCAAGGTAAGGAGATGGACTCAGGAGGGAAAGACCGGGAAGGAAGAGTCTGCTTTGTATATATACCTCTATCTGTCCATGTGGGTGTGAGTGTGTGTAT
>JACSCI010001388.1:648-16884 GCA_016801065.1 Sceloporus tristichus
GCTAGCCCTGATGGAGCTGGGCCAGACTAATTCCCTCCCTCCCAGGCCAAAAACGAACATTGGCTTACCTTGTGAGATGTTTGTTTTCAGCGTTGAAGGCGGAGACATCCTTCATAAGGGTTGGTTCCTTCTGTTCGTTCCAATCAGGTAAGACCTAGAATTTGGGGTGTGAATCTTGGGGAACCTATGCCCCTTGTTGCCCAGTCAGTGGAATAGCCAAGCAGAGGGATGTCTAATAACACATTATCAATGGCTAGCAAACAACAAAGGATCTAATATTAATTAAAAACAAACCTAGATCCTATAACATAGAATCGTAGAGTTGGAAGGGATCACAAGGGCCATCCAGTCCAACCCCATTCTGCCATGCAGGAAATCACAATCAAAGCATCCCTGACAGATGGCCATCCAGCCTCTGTTTGAAGACCTCCAAGGAAAGAGACTCCACTACACTCCGGGAGAGTTTGTTCCACAACTAACCTTTAAGTGTATAACTGGTCCCCCCAGTATCAGGAAACAATCCTAAGTCTCGGGAGGGCAGGACCGAAAGAAGCCTCAGCTGATTAGAAGGTGTCAATACGGTAGTGACGGATAAATCTTAGCGGAGAAGACCAAGCGGCTGCCCTACAAATATCGGACAACGGGGCGTTTGTGGCCAGGGCAGCGCACGTGGCGGCATTACGAGTGGAATGAGCAGTGACCTTTCCATGAAGAGTTGTTTTTGAAACTGCATAACACTTGGAAACACAAGAACGGATCTATCTGGACAATGTAGATGAAGAGACCGTTCTGTCCAGGTAAGTGTTGTTGAATGACACAAATAAATGATCCGATTTTTGCCAAGTCCTGGTGCATTTGATATAAATGCGTAAGGCCCTGCGTACATCTAGGGTATGCCATGTCTTCTCAGCTTGTTTTTTCGGATCTGGAACAAAGGATGGTAAGATAACCTCTTGAGATCTATGAAAGGTTGTATTAACCTTAGGCATAAAGGAAGGATCTAGACGAAGCAAAACAGAGTCTTTCCTGAATATGCATAACTCTTGTCTGATTGAAAGGGCTCCTAGTTCAGAGATCCTTCGGATCGAAGTGATAGCTGTGAGGAAAAGAGTCTTCCAAGTCAGAAACTTTAGTGATTCAAAGGGCTGAAGAACAATGTGAAGATCCCAATTATGATATCTATGTAATGTAGGTGGTTTAATGAGAGCAGCTGCTCTCAAAAACCTTTTAACATAAATGTGGTTAGATAATCTGGATGATGATTTTGGTGGGAGTGACGACCCAATAGCGAAAACCTGTCTCTTCAAGGTATTGGGTCTGAGCCCCTTATCGAGGCCATATTGGAGGTATAGGAGTAGAGCGTCGACTGACACTGTCGAGGGTGAAGTATTGTTGGCGGCACACCAATCGGAAGAGGATCGATAGGAATATTAGTAAATCCTAGGAGTAGAATATCTACGAGGCTGAATGATAGTATCAACCACCCGGGGAGAACGGCCATCTTTTATTAAGAGCCGCCTTTCAATTTTCACGATTGAAGGTTTAGCCACCCTGGATCTTACTTCACCTTGTGATAGGAGGTCTTTGCGTATTGGAAGACGGAAGTGGTCCTGGGCCAGTTGAGACATCTCTGGAAAACACGCCCTTCTTGGCCAATGAGGAGCCACAAGAATGATCGATGACTTTTAGCTTCTTCGCTTTTGGAGGCATCGTGATACCATTGCCGTCGGTGGAAATGCATACAGAAGACCTCTTGGCCAAGGGGAGTGGAGGGCATCAATCTGTTCTGCTCCCTTAGTCCTGAACCTTGAGAAGAACCTGGGGACTTGGTTGTTTATTGGAGAGGCAAATAGGTCTACCAACGGCATCTCGAACCTTTGAGTTATGAGGTTGAACGCTTTTGGGTGGAGGTGTCACTCCACTTGGTTTATGTCTGGCCTGTTCATCCAATTGGCCCTTGTGTTTAGTTTTCCTTTTACGTGTTCTGCCTTGATGGACAACAGGTTGACTTCTGCACAATGAAGAATGGTTGTTTCCTTCATTAACGACAACAACCTGGTCCCGCCTTGTCGATTTAGATGTGACTTTGTTGTCATGTTGTCTGTGTGGACCAGTACTGTTATGTTTTTTTAAGTGCTGAGCAAAGGCCAGAAGTGCCAGCCTTACTGCCCACAGTTTGAGCCAGTTTATGCTGTGAGTTCTTTCGGACTGGTTCCATCGTCCCTGAGCCCCTCAGACTGGCATCGGTTGTGATCAAGACTGGTGGAGAGGGTAGAAACAAGCATCCCCGTCGGATGTGATGAGATATCCACCATGTCAGCGAGCGTTTGACTCTGTAGGGGACTGGGATCTGTTTATAGATTCGGTGAGTTATGTATTTTGGTAAGGCAGAATCAACCATTGTAACTCGCGGGAGTGAAAAACGAGCCCAAGGGACGCATTGAGATGCTGTAATCATTAGACCCTGAAGCCTCGCTAGAAGGAGGTCTGCCGAAGGACTTTTGTTTATGCACGTGATGGTATCTTCAATTGTTTTGATCATGTCTGGAGGATTTAGGTGTAATGTGGCAAGTTTAATCCACTCTTACCTGATACCTTTGTGAAGACAGCTCTGAAGAGTGTCTCTAGGATTGAAGACCCTGGTCTAAGAAAAGTCTCCTTTGCCTTGTGGCAAACCAAGACCGTTTCTTGTAGACTAATTGGAGTGGAGGGGTGGCCTCGAAAATGTTAATTAAAAATCTTAACCGCATTGTATAGTAACGCTGCTTAATGCTCAGTCAGAAGATGGAGTCCCTGCATCAGAGCCATCTTCATCTCTAAAGGCTCCCCATTGTCATATTTGGACAATACAGGGAAGTTGGGACCCTGTTTTCATTCTTCATTAGAGGAATGTATTACAGGAAATAACCTTTTTCTTTTTAATAAAAGATGGTAAGGTCTTTTTGTTATCCTTAGTCTCAGCCAATAGACTTTATTTAAACAATTTGTCCCAGTAAGAGCTGGAAATGTCAAATTATGTTCGTAATGGACGTCTATGTGTCAGTTCTTTGGTCAAATCTGTTGAGAGGAGGCAAGATGGCGCCAGTGTGATAGGAGGTGTTTTTAATGAGCTCCGAAGTTCTCTGTTTGTTTTATTATTTCTACTTGATTATTTGGTTATTTTTGTTTTGAAAGTTACTTCTCAGCAACTTGTAATATTGGTCGTTGCTGCTCTTCCAGTGTTTGGTGAAATTACTGATATGGGCAACAAAAAACGCTTTAGAACAAGCCCTGATACAAACAAGCATAACAAAGCTTCCAAACAGCTTAAAATCGATGACTTACTTGTTAATGAGGAAACTGAGTATTCCAACTACATCGGCAAACTCAAACTTGGAGTTTACAGTTCCAACTGCTAACAACTTTCTTGTTTTGGGAAAAGAAAATGAGCCTTTATCTGAACTTTTAGTATCTCCAGGGAGTGAGCCGGCTAACATTCATGAAGAGGTGTCCTTGGAATTAAATGAGTCTGTATGGGAGAAACTGCCAGATACTGAGAAGGAACAACTCACAAAGCAAAACAAGTTAAATCCTCCTGACTTTGTGACAAAACAATGCCTTTTAACAGCTCATACTGTTATTTCAATTTATGAGCGCTTAGGGAAAATTGTTAATCAGGTAGAGCTTCTCAAACATTCCTTCGAGACTTTCATGCAGAAGCAATTAGTGGCAAAAGAGAATTTAGATTATGTCAACAGAGAAATACCCAGTAAAGTGAGGATCTCCACTATCAACAACCCCAGAGGCAGTCTACCAGTAACTTCTAAGGAGATGGGGGAAAGAAACCACAGCAGGGTTTTGCAAGTAAACCAAGTTATGTTGCAAATTGCTTATAACAGTATAAACAACGGCAGATGGAGGTCCAATGGAACCATTAGATCTTCGCTGAGCCAACTTCTACAGGTGCCCTCCTACGACATTGATATCCTTGCTGTGAAATGGCTTCCTAATATATCAGCTCATAAGCGAATCTTGTTAACTTTTGAACAATCTACAATTCCTCTCATGTTGTTGAAAATGAAACCCTTTTTATTCAAATTCCAAATAATTCCAGCACAGGTTTTTCGTGATCAAATTATATCTCCTCTGTTCCCTAATAAGCATGGTAGTGGGGGGCTTGCAGATCAAAGTAACGCCCACTTGACAATTCCTAAAGGAATCCCTAAAGGGACCTTGACTAAGACCACACCGAAGCCCAATTCAGTTAAAACCTTTAACAGTACGGCAGAGAGGCAACCCACAGAGAAACAGGCCACAGATTCAAGTGACTTAATAATTAATATAGAACAACATGACATCACATCCAGAGTGGACGGCCTTAAAAATATGCTGCTTACTACAAAGGATTTGGCCATACCACTGTGGAATTCAATAACTACTGCTGAGGTCCATGATGTGGAGAGGGCTTTAGATATGAGTTCTATTGATGCTCTCTTATCAATGAATAAAAAGGACCTTACAACTATAATTCCAGTACAACCTTTGGAACCTAAGAGAGTTAACACTGTACCTTCTCTGCATGAAGCATCCAACAAACAAAAGGATCCAGCTCAAACAGAACTCTTAAACATTGATGATGACATGGACTTTACATCAGCTTGACAACTAAGCTTATTATGTTGGAATATCATGGGCTGGGGAAATAAGTTCCATGATGCAGATTTTGCAAATTACCTTCAATCTTTTAAAATTCTATGTTTACAAGAGACATGGACTCTTGAAACTAATTTGCCATCTCTTTATGGATTTCAAGCATTTTCTGTTCCCGCAGTTAAAAGTTGTACAAGAGGCCGTGATAGTGGTGGTCTCACAATATTCATATCTGTTGATTTGCAGGCGGAGATTCAACCAATAACTAGTGCTTTTCCACAATGTATACAAGTGCTTGTCATCAAGAGCATGTGTTTTGGTTCCTTAATTTGTATAAATGTTTACTTTCCCCCTAACTCAGCAAAGAACGTAGGTCCTAATAGTATTCGGGATAGCTTATCTGAAACCATATTTTCTTTGGAGAGTCAATATCCCTCTACAAGGCTTTTACTCTGTGGAGACTTTAATGCTAGAATTGGAAATGACTCAAGGCAGGTGGAGAGTACTAACCAAGGATCAACTGCTTATTTTGTACCTGTTCCTAGGGTCTCAAAGGATATAATTACCAACAAAGCTGGCTTAAAGCTTATAGAAGTTCTTTCTTTGCATGGCTTGCAGTGCCTTAATGGAACCCATTATGATCTGACATCGGGTCCTTATACTTATGTTACCAACAGGGGAACAAGTACAATAGATTATATAATAGTATCTGCAAATCTGGTTCCTGATATTTGTAGATTTGAAGTTATTAGTCGTGTTGAAAGTGATCATTTCCCATTGTCATTATTATTTAATACTGGGTCATTTCACCCCCCTTGTACTCCCCAAAATTTAAATTTAAATCTAAATGGAATTCATATGGGAGAACAGAGAATACGGTGGTCAACTAACTTGGGCATCTCAGTCCATCAGATGCTGGAGAGTATTACCTTTAAGTCCCTACAATCAGCTATTTTAAACTCCACTTCAGATATTTTACATATTTTCCAAACCATCATTCAAATGCTTAGGCCCAACTTGGTGAGTAACAAACAATTTAATCCCAACACGGTAGTAACTAACAGATGGTTTGATTTGGAATGTCGAAATGCTCGGAAAGCACTGATGAAGTGCTCTTGGCAGGCACTTAGAAACAACGACAATATCTCTCCTGACATCTTAGCCTCTATGCGGTCATCCTATAAGGAACTCTTAAAACACAAAAAAGATGAATATATAAGAACATAATGGAAACAACTAGCACTAGCTGTTATAGGAAAGAACGAGAAACAGTTTTGGGATATTACTGCTTCTGGCATGAATAGGATTAGACCGGTTATTGTTGGGCATATCACATCACAACAATTGTATAGCCATTTTAGTAAACTCTATGGAGCTACAAATGCAGAGCATCACTCTTTTTTTGTTTTAAAAACTACTTATCTGTCTCAATGGCCCCCGGTTTCAGAGTCTGAGATAAAAAAGCTGATTGCAGCTCTGGCATTGAATAAAGCCCCAGGAGAAAATATGATGCCCCCAGAAATATATAGAGACTTTTCTGAATGGTGGGCTCCAATATTGGCGAAGGTCTTTACCCAAATCAATAATACTGGGATAACTCCAGTAGGCTGGAAACAGAGCGTAGTTGTCCCCATAGATAAGAAGGGAGATAAGCAAGATCCTAATAACTATCGGCCCATAAGCCTTCTGGACGTGGATTCTAAGCTATATTGTAGATATCTATTAAATAGACTGGAGGATTGGGAATTTAATAACAAGATTATTTATCCTGAACAAGCTGGATCCAGGGAAGGCCAGAGTACTATTGACCACTGTTTGACTCTTTATTATTTAGCCCAGAAAGGAATCGAAGGCCCTACAAAACATCTATTTGTTGCCTTTATTGATCTAGCAGCAGCTTTTGATTCAATTGACAGAAACTTGTTATGGCATAAACTGGCCAATACTAATATAGGCAACTGCTTATTGCTTCTGATTAAGGAACTTTATACCAATACAACAGCAAGGATAAGAGTTGGTACCTCGGGCTCACTAACTGATCCTATTCCTACAAATAAAGGAGTTAAACAAGGATGCCTCTTGGCACCAACACTTTTTAATTTATATTTGAATGACATCATCCCAGCACTTTCTGGCCCAGAATTTTTTCCACCTACACTTGGATCAAAAAAGATCACTATTTTGTTATATGCTGATGACATGGTTTTAATTTCACTTACACGTATAGGTCTGAGAAGGTTACTTTCCAAGCTAGAGGCATTTTGTTCCAAGGAAAAGCTTGTTATCAACTATAATAAAACAAAGGTAATGGTTTTTGGGAAAAGACACTCTGATTTTTGTTGTTCTATTAACGGTCATCAGATTGAACAATGCAGAGAATTTAAGTATCTCGGCATTCACTTCACAGAAAACCTCTCTTGGAAGCCCCACATAGAAGCTAGTAGAGCAGTAGCTGTGAGATCAATTGGAGCAATCCTTAGATTCTATAATCAGGCAGGGGGTCATCTAGTTGCACCTACTGTCAAAATATATCAGAGTAAAGTTATAACCCAGATTCTTTATGGTGCTGCCGTGTGGGGTTGGGATGATTCCCAAATGGTCAAATTGGAGGCCATCCAGAATATGTTTCTCAGGAAATTGCTCCTACTTCCACCTGGCACACCTGCAGCCTTGGTCCGGGCTGAGGTTGGCCTCCCTTCCATTAGAGCTCGCATTCATTTTACTTTACTTAATTATTGGAGATCTGTTAAAGATTCTACGCTTAAGGTTTTTCCTAAGTTGTGTTTTCAATATTTATCAACCTGTAAAGTCTGGAGCTCAAGACACCAGAGGCTGCTTGAATCATATCCTGCTCTAATTGAAAATTCTTCCAGTTGGAATTCAAGAGAGAAGCTCCGTGAATATATTTTTAACCATGATGTACATCTGGATAGGGTGGCTATTAATAATTCGAAATTTTCCAAATGGTTTAGATTATATAAATTGGACCATCAGATGGCTGTTTATCTAGGGAATCTTACATTTCTAAAGCTTAGACAGGCTTTTACAGCTCTTCGCTTTCAAACAATGCCCTCAGCCATGATTGACGGTAGATATTCACATACACCTAAGGATTCCCGTTTATGTATTTGTGGAGCCCCAGAAATCGAGGATTTGCCTCATTATTTGTTTTCTTGCTCACTATATACTGGTCCAAGAACTAAATTTATGGGATCTATTCTGTCCAATTTACAGTCTAATACCATTTCTGAAAAGATTTTTTATCTCTTGTCTGATATTGATTCTTTTTTTTTAATTAAAGAAGTTTTATTGAGAATTGTAACATTTAACAATACATTTAACATAACATAATACATATAAAGTAGAACACAAAACACAACATTTCCATTAACCCTAATAGAAAAGAGAGAGAGAAGGAAAAAAAAAGAAAAAAAAGAAAAAAAGAACAAAAAGAAACAAAAAAAAGAGAAGAAAGAAAAAAGAAAAAAAAAAAACCAAAGAAAGAGAAAACCCCTTGTCTTTCCCATTCGTTCCTTCACTAACATCAAAAAACATCATATAACTAGACTACACATAACTAAAATAATCCTTCCGATCTCTGCATTTAAGCATTATAATTAATAATTTCTTTTGTAGTCCTAATTCTTAATAGTTCTGTTTCACCGTACCTGCTACTTTATCTATAAAGTCTATTTCTAATGTACTCTAAGAATCGTATTTATTATCTTAGCTATTTTGTTTAGTATTAATATATACATGTCTAAATTCTATATAATTAAACCATTGTTATTATATCTTAATCTTTATCAATTTTCAAATCATTTTTTAAATCCTTCAATAAAAAGTTCATTTCTTCCTTGTTGTAAAAAGATCATCACTTCTTTCCAAACTTCATAAAATTCTTCCATGTCTTCGTTGTTAAGTAGTCTTGTTAGTTTGTCCATCTCCGCTAATTCAAAGATTTTAACAATCCATTCTTCTATATTTGGTATGTTTTGATCTTTCCAATTGCGTGCCAATATGATTCTTGCTGCAGTAATCAGATAGAAGATTATTTTACCGTGTTTTTTTTCTACTGTTTTTTCCAATATATTTAACAGATATAATTCAGGTTCAAATTTAAGATTTATTTTCAATATGTTACAGATTGATTTATGAATTAACTGCCAATATTTTTTGACTTTGGGACAGGTCCACCAACTATGAAAAAAGGTGCCTTTATCTTTTTGACATTTCCAACAACTATTATCTATTCCATATATTTTGGTCAATTTTTCCGGTGTTATATACCATCTGTAGAACATCTTGTAGTAATTTTCCTTTAAATTTTGGCTTCTTGTATATTTTAATCTTCTGTTCCAGGTAAACTCCCATTGTTCCAAATCAATATTGTGACCAATATTTTGTGCCCATAATATCATGTTGCTTTTGATTGTTTCATTTTCTAATTCGATCTTCAATAAAAATTTATATATCCTTGATAATAGCCCTTTATTTTTAGATTTTAGAATGTTCTCAAGTTCCGAGTCTTCTATGATTGTTGAGTTGTTTTTTAAGTCTACTTTAAATTTTTCTTTTAATTGTAATTTTAGGTACCAATGTATTTTATAATTTTGATTGTTCAATTCGTCATCCGTTTTAAATCTATAATTGTTTGATTCTTTTATTAATAAATCTCTATATCAGCCAATTTTCTACTACCCCTTTTTCTCTCCAAAGAAAGGCTTCTTGTGGTGAAGTATCTATTGTAATTTTCTCTCCAAATTTCTTTCTGACTTTTTTCCAGACCCATAACAATGGTTTTCTGATACAATGATAAATTCTCTATCAATTTCTGCTTTATTATAATATAAGTAGGCGTGCCATCCAAAACTTAAATTTTCTCCTTCCAATTTTAATAATTTTTGTTCTTTTAATTCTAGCCAATTTTTCACCCACGTTAGACATGCTGCTTGGTAGTAAACTTTTAGATCTGGAACCGCCAAACCTCCTCTTTCCTTGGCGTCTTGAAGGATTTTCATTCTAACTCTGGGTTTTTTTCCTAACCAAATAAACTTTGTCAGGTCTCTCTGCCAATTCTGAATTATTATTAGACAGGCTTTTACAGCTCTTCGCTTTCAAACAATGCCCTCAGCTATGATTGACAGTAGATATTCACATACACCTAAGGATTCCCGTTTATGTATTTGTGGAGCCCCAGAAATCGAGGATTTGCCTCATTATTTGTTCTCTTGCCCACTATATACTGGTCCAAGAACAAAATTTATGGGACCTATTCTGTCCAATTTACAGTCTAATACCATTTCTGAAAAGATTTTTTATCTCTTGTCTGATATTGATTCTAAGGTAACTTATAAGGTTTCACTGTTTGCTTCAGCAGCAATCAAAATTCGGGAAAGGGTAATAGCAGACATTGCAGTTGATAGTCAGGGGGATAACCTTATCTAAACTTTGAAGCTGTTTTTGTTTTTTTCTTTAAAATGTTTTTAATTATTGTTAGGTGGATGATTTTACCCAAACCTTGAAGTGGTTTTTTTCTTTTAAAGTTGTTTTATTTAATTGACTGGAAGTATATTATGTATTAAATCTGGATGCTATTTGATGGAATATTTTATAATTCTGAATTGCTGTTATTGGTTTTATATTTTATCATGCGAATGGCCTTTGGCTTAAGCATTAATAAAGATTGATTGATTGATGTATTGGGATGGCAGAGGCTGAGAATTTAAAGTGCAGAAGTAAGTACATTGGAGTAAGGTACCAGAATATAAGAGAGTTAGTTCAGAATGGTATCCTAAGGATAGAGTACATTGACACAAGGGATAACCTGGCTGATGTTTTAACAAAAGCACTTTCTGGAGAAAGACATGAACAACTTTCTTGTGCAATTGGTATGGTTCCTTAACTTCACAAAGATGTAATTGTAAATACATGGTGTTATTGCACATCTGTACATTTTGGAGGGGCATGTTAAAATATATTTCTATGTTCAGATGTGTCAATGGTTAACTAAGGTTTAAAATGGTTCCTGTTGCAGGCCAGAAAGTCTAGGCCTGGAAGAGCAAGTCTTCAAGGACATGTGCTGAGACATAATATAAACAAATGTATTATTGTTATGCTCTTGTGTAGCATGGTGACTTCATGGGAAAGAGGTGTGTCCACTTGGTGGGAAAGATGATTTTGTGAGAGAACAAAGACTGATGTCACATTCAAGCTTCTAGCATGGATTCTGAAAGAGTATAGATGTATAGTAGCCTGCTGTAAAGTGTAAATAGCAACAAAGTCAATAAACCCTCATTTGAGTGAATATCTGTGTTGAAGTTACTTTGTTCCTGAGTAGCTGAGAAGACTGCATCTGTTCCAGTTGGTACCAGTTCAGAACCACCGGTAACAAGAGCCATCACCCATCCCAAAGATCTTTTTCTCTAACAGAACATTGTTTAGGGCCTGGCAGAAATGTAAAAACCATATTAATAGGAAGATCCCATTATGGGTCACTACCAATGAGGCGTTTTATCAAAGAGAAGAGGTTGCGAAAGGAAGATGGGTAACGTATAAGGGATTTCTAAGAGAAGAGGAATTAGGTGACCTTATTATGAAATCCCCTGAACGATGAGCATCACAAGGTCTCAGGTACCAGCGGTATATTTATAGACAACCTTCTGAAAAGTTAAGATGAGACAAGAAGACAGAAGGCCTATCTGGGTTAGAATCAGAAACAGAATCACAAAAGATATTACAGTGGAACCTCGCCATACGTGCGCCCGCCATACGCGGCCTTGAGCATACGCGCTCAAGCCTTAGCGCGCACGCGGGGCGGAAGGGGCGGCGCGTCCCATTCAATTGAATGGGTGTGCGTGCCGCCGCGCCGCCGCGCACGAGCCCCATTGTTTACAATGGGGCTCGAGCATAGGCGGAAATCGCCATACGCGCCGGGATCCGGAATGGATCCCCCGTGTATGGCGAGGTTCCACTGTACTGGGAAGTGAAGATAAGATTATTTCCAAGTTATATAAAGAACTACTTAAATTAGACACAGAATCAGAGACTATTAAAGACTGTATGGCAAAATGGGTGAAGGACTGCGGGGAAAACATTTTACTAGAGGAATGGGAGGGAAATTGGCCAAAAAGGCTCAAACATAGGCTCCCTATGGATCTGAAGGAACAATATTTTAAGATGCCGTTCAGGTGGTACCTGACCCCCATCAGACCAGCCCATATGTATAAGGACACAAGCGACAGACCCTGGAAATGTGGGGAAGGAAGAGGGTCCATGAGACACATCTGGTGGAAATGCTGGAAGGCCACACAATTCTGGGGGAAATACAGGCAGATATGTCAGAGATCCTTCAAATAAAGATACTAAAACATCCCAAGATATTCCTACTTGGAATACTTAGTAAAGAAATGGAAAATAGATTTGGAAGGATTTTGTTTTATTGGATCTCTGTGCCAGACTGTTATACGCGAGAAGATGGAAAGAGTAGAGATACCGGGTATTTCAGATTGGGAAGAGGAACCTTACGATTTAATGGAGAATGATAAACTTACCTGTCTGATCAGATCTCGTTCACTAGATAAATTCAGGGAGGATTGGTATCCGGTGCAGGCTTATTTGGAAAAACAAACTTGTGAAAGGAACTAGAGAAAATACTATGCTGTTACTGGTCGAGCGAGTAAATAGACGAGGTACTTAAGACTACAAAGATATCTGATAAGAGTTAAAGTTATCTGAGTAGATATAAGAGGATACTCTTGAAAGCATTATGCGTTTATTTATTTATTTAAATGTTGTTTTATTTTATTTATACTTAAGTATACTTAAGATCTCAAAATAATGAAGAGGGCAGGACAACGGCTAGAATGCCGCTGCAGAAATATCGACTCATACCTGATAAAATGCAGCTAAGAAGTCCTTCTATTCTGCATCTATTGCATCTGCAAAGTCTCGTCCATCAGAGCTATTCAGGGTGGTAAGGGACTAGACTCAAATGCCCCCTTTTATTAGAACTCTTTATTAGAACCTACAAAAGCCAGCTCTGATGCTTTTAATAACTACTTCGCAGACAAAATCTCTCAGATAAGAGTTGATTTGGATGCCAGCCTTACGACAGAGGTGACAGGAGATGTGTCCAGTGCCTCTGCCCATACTGTTCTTCTGGATCAATTTGAGTCAGTTAGTACAGAGGATGTGGCCAAGCTCCTTGGGAGTATGAAAAAGACGACTTGCTCTCTCGATCTTTGCCCGTCTTGGCTGGCCGTCCAGGGGGGAGATACCATCAAGATGCTGCTAAAAACACAACTAATGCATCTTTCAGGGAAGGCTGTCTTCCATCTTGCCTCAAAGAGGCGGTGGTTAAACTACTTCTACAAAAGCCTTCCCTTGACCCCCTGGAAAAGAATAATTACAGACCAGTTTCACTCTTACCATTCTTAGGCAAGGTATTCGAGAGAAACAGATTTCTAGATCCATTTCAAACCGGATTTAAGGCAGGTTATGGAGCTGAGACGACCAGTGGTTCAGGTCCTACATCTCTGGCAGATTCCAGAAGCTGTTGCTGGGGGACAGTTGTTCATCCAAGAGGGAGTCAAGTCAAGCGTACCTAAGGCATAATTCTGTTCCCAATGCTATCCAACATTTACATGAAGCTGTTAGGTGAGCACATTCGGAGAGATGGGGCGGGAAGCAGGGAGACCTAGAAACAGTAGTACATGCGCTGGTCACCTCTTGGCTCGACTTCTGTAACAGACTCTACATGAGGCTACCCTTGTTCCAAGTTCGGAAACTTCAATTGGTACAGAATACGGCAGCCAGGATGGTTACAGGCACTTCTAGAACTGCCCACATTACACCGGTTCTTAAATCCCTCCACTGGCTGCCCATTAGTTTCCAGGCAAAATACAAGGTGTTGCTTCGCTCTGAAAGGACCTGCCGGATGAGATCCATCCTATTGAGCTCACTCAACTGGCTCCCCTCACCTGAACCTGCTATTAGAGCCATCTAAAGCCTGCTGTGACGAGTTTAACAACTTCTTCGCGGATAAAATCTCTCGGCTAAGAGCTGATCTCGACGCTGTTATTGGTCCAGAATTGAGAGTAGAGGCGTCCAGAGTTTCCGTGGACTCAGTTGTACTGGATCATTTTGCGTCTGTTAGTACCGAGGATGTGGACAAGATCCTCAGTAGTGTTAAGAAGATGACCTGCTCTCTCGATCCCTGCCCATCATGGCTGGCAGTTCAAGGGGGAACGGCGACAACTGAGATGTTGCGCTGTATTGTCAACTCATCTTTCAGGGACGGCCGTTTTCTATCTAATATTAAAATGGCCATTGTAAGACCTTTATTAAAAAAGCCCTCCCTTGACCCCCTAATTCGAAACAATTATCGACCTGTGTCATTGCTGCCATTGTTAGGTAAGGTGATCGAGAGAGCGGTTGCCTTCCAGCTACAGAGGGTCTTGGAGGATACGGATTATCTGGACCCATTTCAAACCGGCTTCCGGGCGGGCTATGGGGTTGAGACTGCCATGGTTGCCTTAGTCGATGATCTCCGTCTGGGCATGGACAGGGGTCGCGTGTCCCTGTTAGTGCTCTTGGACATCTCTGCGGCCTTCGATACCATCGACCATGGTATCTTTCTGGATCGCCTGGGGGAGTTGGGTATCGGGGGCACTGCTCTGCAGTGGTTCCATTCCTACCTCTCAGGCAGATTCCAGATGGTGGAGCTGGGGGACTGTCGCTCCGATAAGAGGGCCCTCACATCTGGGGTCCCCCAGGGAGCGATTTTGTCCCCTATGCTATTCAACATTTACATGAAGCCGCTGGGAGAGATCATCCGGAGACACGGGGCGCGGTGTTATCAGTACGCTGATGACACTCAAATAGTCTTCTCTGTGTCTCCGACTGATGCAGTGACTAGGGATGGCATCTCTCCGCTCAATGCCTGTCTGGAGTCAGTAATGGGCTGGATGAGGGAAAATAGACTCAGCCTGAATCCAGAGAAAACGGAAGTACTTGTGATAGGCTCCCCCGGTCCCGGGAAGGAAATTTGTCCACCTGTCCTGAACGGGGTCACGCTCCCCGTGAAGGACACAGTTCGCAGTCTGGGGGTGCTTCTGAACTCGTCGCTTCACTTGACTTCTCAGGTGGATGCGACAGTCAGAGGTGCCTGCTATCAGCTTTGGCTGATACGCCAGCTGCGACCCTACCTGGACCGGGGGGACCTTGAAACAGTGGTACATGCACCGGTAACCTCTCGACTTGATTTCTGTAATGCACTCTACATGGGGCAACCCTTGTACCAAACCCGGAAGCTACAGTTGGTTCAGAATATGGCAGCAAGGCTGGTGACTGGATCTTCCAGGGCCAGCCACATAACACCTATTTTGAAAGATCTGCACTGCCTGCCTATTCGCTTCCGGGCGCAATACAAGGTGTTGGTCGCTACCTATAAAGCCCTAAATGGCTTGGGCCCAGAGTACTTGGAGGACCGCCTCTCCCCATATAATCCGCCCCGCACTCTCAGGTCAGGTGGGAGAAAACTCTTGAGAGTTCCTAAGATGAGATACGTTGCGACTGCGTAAAGGGCTTTCTCCGCTGTTGCCCCGCAGTCTTGGAACTCTCTCCCTGATGAGCTCCGCTCAGCCCCCTCCCTTGAGTCTTTCAAGAAAAACCTTAAGACTCACCTATTTTGCCAAGCCTTCCCTCACATGTCCTGACTGCCATTCTCTCCTGTATACTGTGTGTAGACTGTGTGATTGTATTTTGGATTGTGCATTGATTTTAATTGTTTTTAATTACTAGGAATGAATGATGGATTTTAATGATGTTTTGTACTGGGGATTTATGCGATGTATCTTGTATTTTATCATATGTTGTAAACCGCTGTGATCGTAGGAACGGCGGTATAAAAATAAAAGTTTCATTCATATTAACACCTTGGAAGCCTTTAAGAAGGCTATTAAGATGGATCTCTTTCCAGACTAGATTAGATCTATTGACTTGCCTCCCCCTCCCCCTGACCCTTACCCTTGCCATCATTACTGTTATGGAAATTGTGATTGATGTATCGTTCCGGCCCTCCCCTCTCACCTTCAGAAAGTGACCCATTTCTTGCCTGAAAAAAACTTTTTTACTGTATTGAGTTTTGGATGTTTTAAAATTTCTTGCTGTTTAATAGCTTTTTAAAGGTTGATTAATGTTCATATAATTAGGAGAAGGTTTGGGGTTTTTGAAATTTTAATTGTATTTCTTAAATTGAATGTTATTTTATTACTGTAATCCACTTTAATTCCTTTGAGAAAAGGCGTAATATAAATAAATAAATACTATTATTATTTATTTTTATTTTTACATCCCATCAAGGGGGTCCAAGGCCCTTTCAGTATGCTCCCAGAACTGAGGGGGGGGTGTAATCTTTCTGGGGCTGTGGGTCTCTGTTGGTCCTCCTCTGCAGGGTTGTTGTGAAGGAAATGTAAGTATTTGAGGGAGGGTGCCCAATCTGGATCCTGTGGGTCTCTAAGCCTAGTTCCCAGGTTGACAGGGGATTGCCAGAGCTTTGAAGTCCCTCTGACTTCCTCCTCTTGGCTTTGGCCTAGATTTTGGCTC
>JACSCI010001391.1:0-16840 GCA_016801065.1 Sceloporus tristichus
GACATTGACCATGGAGTTGCTATGGAGGATCTAGAGGTTACTAGAGAAAACACTTCTCTAACCATTTGTAGGTCCTTCAGTGTGATTCTGTGGTCAGCATCTAGGTGCTGCAGGACCTAGAGATTCCTAAAGAGGTGATCTCTCAGGTTAAAAAAAATACTTGTTATTTATTTGTGATTTTTCTGCATTCCTGGAGGTCTTGTGCTCTTTACTCCTTTAAACAGAGTCTGGATGGTCATCTGTCTGGGATGCTTTGATTGAGAGTTCCTGTATGGCAGAATGGGGTTGGACTGGATGGCCTTTGTGGTCTCTTCCAACTCTATGATTCTATGAAATGTGAAGGGCCCACTGTAATCTAAGATAGTAGCTATTTGAGCATCTTGCAGTAGTGAATTGCATGGTTTAACTGCACGCTCTATGAAAAAGCACTTCCCTTTATCTGTCCTGAATTCCCAACCATTTAGCTTGAGTGGGTGAGCCCAGATTCTAATATGCACCTGGAGTATTCTGGTCCTGAATTTCCCCTGCCTTCTCTCTTTTGCTGAGGGTTTTCAACTCTTGCGGCAAATGACAGGCAGCTGCCTTCCCAGGCAGTCCCTGTTTGCCACCAAGCACCATCACTGAGGTCAGAAAAAAGCATCCAACCATGTTATTGATGTTGAAGTACCTTGTTCTTACCTCAGTGCGACTCATACCTACAGTGGCAGCACTAGGTGTATTTCAGAGACAGCAAGCAAAGGCAGCCAACATCATTGTTTATGAAGACAGCTGGAAAGGTGAGTTATTTAAAAGCAGGTTAGAGGGAGGAAACCCCAAATCAGGTGTGGGTGTTGTGAAGATAGTCCAAAGCTGATTTGGGATTTTGGGCCTGCATGCTGACCATAGAGTTTATCATGTAAATAAAATGCAGCAAATCCAGGGGGAATTCATGGTAAAATACCCATGTAGACAAGCCCTGAGAAGCAAATCTCACTAAGTTTTTTCTTCACATAATGCTACACATAATCAGCAGCAACACTAGGTGGTGCGGGGTGTGTGTGTGGACTCCACCAAGTGACACTACAGAAGGAGGTGACACCTGGTGAGTACTCCCTCCTCTCTGCTGTGCACCATGGGAGGGGGCCTGGCACCCCCCCCCAGCTTTACTTCAGAGTAAAGCCATATGGGAGAGGGAAAGAGAGACCCCAACACCCCCTATCCCTGTCCTGTGCGGCTTTACTCTGAAGTAAAGCTGCACGGAGCAGGGAGTTGAGAGCAGACTCATTTGGCTTTGCCCTGAACCCCCACCCCCTGCACTGGGTGACGCCGCTGCACATAATGAACGTTTATTATCCAAGCACCTTCTTTGCTCTTTTCCCTCTCTAAACTTCCTTGATCCAGAGATCAATTTGGTTTCTCTTTTCTGATCAGTTTCATAGTATATATGTTGGAGCCAATCTTTGATCCTAATCAGGATTTCAAAAGGCTCTAATTTTAGTCTAGTCCATGTATGTTCATTTTTTATCGTAGGAATGACTTCAGTCTTGTAGGATCTATTGTCTGTCAATTTTAAATTGAAATTCTTGTTGGATCAAACCAAGGTCCACCTTGTCAAACATTGACTGGAAGAATTCCAGCAAGCAAAAGACAGTAGGTTCAACTAAATTTCTGCACTGGATTATCAGCAAGTCTGGGGAATATTTTACTCCACTAGTAATACTTCATTTTCAGACACCTCATCTATATAATAAGTGGCTAGATTTACAGATTTGACAGGATGGATGTTAGACTAGCTTTGTCTCTCACACATCCCATCACCCCCAGTATAATACAGTTGGAAGAGACCACAAGGGCCATGCAGTCCAACCCCCTGTCATGCAGGACTACACAATCAAAGCATTCCCAACAGATGGCTATCCAGCCTCTGTTTAAAGACCTTCAAAGAAGGAGATTCCACCAGTCTCTGAGGCAGCATATTCCACTGCTGAACAGCTCTTACTATCAGGTAGTTCTTCCTAATGTTGAACTGGAATCTCTTTTCCTGTAGTTTGTATGCATTGCTTCAAATCCTGTGTTATGGACCTGCAGAAAACAAACTTGCTCCATCTTCAGTATGACATCCTTTCAAATATTTAAAAATATCTCTTAATCTTCTTAACAGTGCACCTTTTAAATTTCTCTTCTCCAGGCTAAATATATGCAGCTCCCTAACCCATTCCTCATAGCGAATGTTTCCAAGCCTTTCACCATTTTAGTTGTCATCCTCTGTACATGCTCCAACTTGTCAAAGTATGCATTCTCTACTCTTGGACTGGTAGTTAAGCTCTGGTATTCAGATTCCCAAGGGGCATTAGACATGTGGAATGCACTCCTTCAGTCATTTCTATGGCACAAGCAAGCCCTTGCCCCCAAATCCCCTGGTGGCGCAGTGGTTAAATGCCTGTACTGCAGCCATTCACTCGAAACCACAAGGTTGCGAGTTCAAGACCAGCAAAAGGGCCCAAGCTCGACTCAGGCTTGCATCCTTCCGAGGTCGCTAAAATGAGTACCCAGACTGTTGGGGGGCAAATTAGCTTACTTGCTAATTAGCTTACTTGCTGTTCACCGCTATGATCTTTGGAATAGTGGTATATAAATAAAACAAATTATTATTATTATTATTAAATCAGTGACATGGCAGTAAACTCACTCCAACACACAAATGTTCATTCTAGAACATGGTACCTGCTCCAAGAATCCTTTGTATTAAAATATACATGTGCTTTTGGAAACCAAAAGTAAAGTCCCTCCACTTCTAGTTGTCATTGTGTCATGGCCAGCCAAGAGCAGGTCTCGGAGGATGAGGAGGAGGATGGGGCTCCTCCAGAGCAAGAGGTAATTGAGGCTACACCAGGTGCTAATCCTGCTCTGCCAGAATCCAGCCCTGATCTCCCAGCCCCAGAGGAGGAGGCTCAACCAGGTCCTAGTGCTGATGGGATTCCTCTGGTGGCACAGCAGCCTAGTGGTGACTCTGGGGAGGAACCAGGCCTGGAGGTTCCCTCCTTTAAACAACGCAGGGCTGAGAGTGCTGGCAGACGCAGGTCCAGGAGGATTGCTGAGAGACAATTGGCAAACAAGCCTCAGCTGGCACCGAGGAGAATCTCCTACTTAAGAAGCAGGGAGACACCAATCCATTGCCAGAGTTTATTGCATGATCCTTTGGTGTGATTGCTGCCTGCACTGGCTCCCTGTATCTTGACTCCTTGTTGCCTTGACTCTTGACCTTGGAACGGACTGGACTCTTGCTACTTTTGGCTGCCCTGGACTGGACTGACTACTCTGACCTCTGTTTTCCTGACTTTGGCTCTGGCTTTTGGCTTGCTCCTTAACTATCACTCCTTGCAGGTTTGTGGACTGTTCCCAGTTGCTTGCTAATTACCTAGCTGAGTCATCCTTATTGGTGTTGTTTGTATGTGCTGACTGCAGTCCAGGACACATTGCACTGACAATTTTTGGCCTCTCATGGTGTGTGTTTTAGGGAGAGCACATGACCTGCAATAGAATACATGTGTATGATTTTGGCTGCTGGACCAAGGACGTTACCTACTCCTTCATTAGTAAAGGTTTAGAACAGCAGTAGAATAACTGCATCATTTGAAACCCTGTTGAGAACTGCTGTGGAGCTCTCAATTTCTATGACTACAAACTATGGTACACACATGAAAGCTTGTGTACAAACAGACCCCTGTCATAAAATTCTACTGATATTCTCTATGTGATAGTCAGCTTAGAACATCTGCTTGTGCATAATTAATCTGTGTTAAGTAATCCTCTGTGTGGACTCTTGCTCAAATACACAGAAAGTGTTTTCTAGATTAGGGCCACTTTGGCCAATGTTTGTTGCAACCCCCACCCCCACCCACATACATGGGAGATTATCAAATGGGAAGCACAATGGCCTTCTCCTGTCTTTAAACTGTGCTAATTGCACAATCAGGTGCTGAAGATTATCACACCCCACATGCTTCTCCCATCCTTCTCCTGTGTGTAAAATGTAATAGAGCCATTCCCCAAGTGCTTCTCCCATGTGCAATGGAGTCGTCATTTAGTATTAATGGAAGTTCCCATTAACACCAAATGACGGTTCCATTACACTTTACTGACAGAAGAAGTGCACAGGGACAGCTCCATTACACTTTACGCATGGGAGGACAGGAGAAGCACATGGGGGTGTGATAATCTTTGGCCCTCAATCGCATGATTTGCAGAAGAACGTTGTGCCACCCATGCGATAATCTCCAAACACCAGCCCCAGGACTATGACTCTGGAGAAAGGGTTTGAATTTCTGCTCAGCCACTGGATGATCTTGGACAAGTCACACTCTCTCAGCCTCAGAAAATGGCAATGGCAAACCTCCTCTGAAGAAATTTGCCAAGAAAACTCCTTGATAGGTTCATATTAGGGTTTTCATAAGTCAGAAATGACTTGAAAGCACACAACAACAAAATACAGCATGTAGATCAAGAAGGGCTGTGGCTAAGTTTTGCCTTTGGCCATTTATTCAGCTTCGTACTTCAGTTTGCCAATGTTTATCATCAAAACCTATTGAGAGCATAATATCAGAAAGACAGTTTCTCATAGGCGAAGAAGTGGTGTGACTAGAAGAAAAGGATTCATCATTAAAAAGCAGAACAAGCTCATGGCTGTTCTCTCCACCATCCTGTTTTCTATTTAGAACCATCAGAACAAACTGTCATTCAAACTCCTAGTGATTGACTAGTCTCTCTGTGAGTTATAGATGACCTGAACTGAAGTATATTCATTTTTGTCAAATGTGTAAGTGTCTCTCTAATATATGCTGACAAGCACTGAAATTGTCTGCAGCATTGCTTCACAGTTCAACACTTTTCCATTTAATGAAATGAATAAATGTCGGTGAGTGTCATGATGCTTCCTCTCTTTTGTGTCAGATTGTTTTCAATCTGCTTGGTACAACAGATGTATGTTCACATTGCTAGCCATTTATTGTTCGTTTTCATAGTACATTTGCTGATGGGCAAAGCATTTGGGCTCAATGGCAATTTTGGCTTGGCAGCACAAACTTTTTGGAATCTTTACAGATGTGTCCCCCCCCACTGCCCATGTCCCTGCTTACTTTTCCTTCATTATTGTAATTCATATCATTGTTTGGTTCACACTGTTTTTCTACATGTCAGTAACTTTTAAACAACTTTTAATGACCATTCTGCTCTGTCTTTCCATCTGTGAATAGAATCATGTTTTGGTCTCCTAGGCTGTTCAAGATATCAGTCTTTCTGACATTATTACCTCTAATAATGTTGGCCTTGATATTCAATGATTCTAAATTGCTTTACATATGGAATAAAGATTACCCATAAATTTTTATTGTTGACTAAAATGGTTAGGCCTGCATTCACGCTGCAGAAATAATCCAGGTTGATATCACTTTAAGTGGCATGGCTCAATGCTATGGAATGCTAGTATTTATAGTTTTGTAAGAGATATTTAGCCTTCTCTGTCAGAGATCTCTGGTACCACAACAAGCTACAGTTCCCATAATTCCTTAGCACTGAGTTACGACAGTTAAAGTGGTATCAACCTGGATTATTTCTGCAGTGTGAATGCAGCCTAGGTTCAATGTGAGCTGAAGGCCCACAACATCTGGACAGACACACATTCCCTATGCATGCTTTTATAATACCTCCCCCCAAAAAGAAAAAAATCTGGCAGCCTAACTATATAGGCTGGCCTTCCAAAATACAGTGGCACAAGCAGTTATCTATACCACTGCTGCTGAAGAGAGTCCTCCCGCTTTTGATTTCTGAAATGTAGAGCAGCACAATCTGGCTTCATCTAATACTGACAGAATTCTGTTTATTCTGTTCATGTGAATAATGGTTAGCTTACTTTGGCACCAGTTGTCACAACACTAGTACCTCAATTGGATGTTCTTCTTTGTCTCCAGTCGTGTTTTCACATAATGTAGCTATGTTATGTGGGTATTGCAATGCATCAGAAAAAGTGGCTGCTACAACAGCCCTTTACCAGGAATTGAAGAATGCCCTTGGCACTCTGAGACAACCAGCTTCTACAAAACTACTTTATTTGTAACAAGACATGGAAAAGGGGGAGGCTCACTTGGCCTCATCTCTGCTCTCTTTTTACTTGCAGGCAAAGACTTTATTTAAACAAGTCTCCAGTCTTCAAATGGCATGGGCTAGAAGAATGTCCAATGGGCATACTATTTAAAACAAACTAACAAACAAACAAAAATCCTTAAACAAACAAAAAACTCCTTTCATCCATTGGGAGAGGTGGGAAATATAAATAACATTTTATTATTATTTATTTTTAAAAATGCATCATTTATTTAATGCTGTTAAAATGTTTGTACAACATATAGTTTTAGCCATTTGATTTTAACTTATATTTTAAGCCACTTTGGAACCCATATTGGAAACTAACTAACTAAAGGTAACCTTTACACCCCTTCTGGGGTGGGATTTGCCATTTTGGTGTTTGTGAAGGAGAGGAAACCTCTACAACGTATATCAGAAAATCCTGTAACTCACACATCTATTTTTCAGTGCTTCTTGTAACTATTTTTATTTTATTTATTTAGCTATACATGAAGAAATCTCTCATAGGAGAAGTCCTAGCAGAGCATTATCTATTCAAAAGTTACATTTGGGACTACACCTCCCCAGAAATGTCCAATGGGTGGAGAATGTTGAAAGCTATAATCCAAGAAGACAATTTTCCTAGCTTAGGATTCAACTTTATACACTTCGTCCAAATGCTCATGGAGCAATGAGTTAGGCTCTCTGAACAGTAGTGTGTTTCTTTGCTAAGATTATGAACCTTTCTACCTGTTACAACAAACATGTCTGGCTTGGGACCAGGATACCTTCTCCCATATGATTCTCCCTGTAATGTAATATCCATAGTGGATGCCACTGTGTAGCCCACTACCCCACATGAAGACACACATAACAGGGCTTTTTCTACAGAACCACCCTCACTGTAGAATGCCCACCCAAAGGAGGTCAGGTGAGGTCAATCTCTTCTGAGCTTCTGGTAGTCAGCAAAGACTGTGCTATCTTGTTTGACTTTTAGTCCTTGAAATTGTGGATGGATGCTCTGGCTTGTGTTTACTGTTTGTGTTTAAAACTTTTTTTTTTAAATAGAAAGGTGCCTTTAGTCTGTTTTTAACGATTTCACTGTTTTTAACGATTTCACTGTTTTTATCAAGTGTACTTCACCTCAGGGGCCCTAGTGGGTTGAGAGGTGGTAGAAACAAGCCTTAAACAAATACAATTAAAAACAGTGTCGGTCTCATCATCATTTTTTTTTTAAAAAAACAGTCTGAAAATGATGATAACATTGTAAATAAGGGACACAGAAGTAGTTGGTTCTTGAAAAATGGCCCAAGGCCAAACTGTGGGGAAGACAAATGAGAAGAATTAAGAAAAGCCACACATCCGCTGGCATGACTCATCATTTGTTGGAAAAGACTGCCAAGGATTAGCATAGCAAATTTATCCTGTAGACATCATTCCAACTGTAAAACAGCCAGTGTATTATATGCCCATTTACGCTACATTCACGATAAATAAGAAAACCATAATAACCCAAGATACCCAGTAATTAAACATTTAAATCACACTAAATATTAGAAGTGATAGCAATAAACATCAGTCTTTGTTTCTTGGCAGCTTATGTTTACACCATCAAAACTGGATTTAAAGCAATAAATGACGATCTCATGGTTATTCTCTACCATCTTCTATTCTGTACTAGCTCTCATGGAACCTCCAGTTTTATCATTCCCTTCCTAACCTCAGGAATCTCACTATCAGTTTCTCAGGGAGATCTTTCTAAACCAACCTTCTTTCCTCCCCCCCCCCCCTTTTTCCATCTTGGAAATCTTAGCAGAAATGTCTTAGCCCCCTCTAGTTTACTCCCCTTCTTTGTCTGCCTCTTAGCAACAGGATCTCAGAGATCCCCTCTCCTCTTTTCTAGTTGAATTGTATCCAGTGCTGTCTGATCTTCCTGACAGTAAGAACTGTTCCAACAGATGAACACATTCCCTTGGAGTGTGGTGGAGTTTCCTTCTTTGGAGGCTTTCAAACAGAAGCTGGATGGCCATCCCTTGGGGGTACTTTGATTGTGTATTTCTGCATCGCAGGGGGTTGGATTGGATGGCCCTTGTGGTCTTTTCCAACTCTATGATTCTATAATTTGACCTAATACCACAGTGCTGTAACTCTTTCCTGCCTTTTATGTACTTCAGGAAATTTAGCAGTTGTGCCTCTTTTCTTGCCCACAATGAAAAGTCCCCACACCCATGAGTTGTGGAAGCCACACTGTTTGCTTCAAGGAAGTGGCCCAATTGGAACACTGACTTGAAACTGGCACCTTGGCTAACAACCAGAATGTCAACTTTTGAGCACCTATCTCAATTCCCTGATGAATTATGGCTGCTCTCTTTGTTTCCAGCAAGTCATTCAGCAGTGCAACATGGGCAACAATAAAGAACATTATACTAACTTTTGGCATATCTGGCATGGTGCCCAAGGAATTGTGAACACCACAGATGTACAGATGTTCTCTTTTATGATTATACCTACATATATATCTTGAATATCTAATAAAAACTGCAGCACTTAATACAAAAGAGCATATCAGACAAGGTCCCAAAAATGTTCTCGTAATGAATAATTTCTAACCACATCATGATGGACAGAAAGTTTCTGGATCTATTTCTGTAGTTAGAAGGAATTACAGAATGTAGTAGAGCAAAGGAAATTTGAAATGCAATGTACATGTTAATGGCTTATTTATTACTGGTAAATTGGTTCCCCTCCTTACCTCTATATTTGTTTATGATAGAAATCCTGTGTTTGATCCTCAACATAGTGACACAGCAAGATAGTGGTTATAATATACATTCCTGTTTACTATCCTTGAGTACCATTAGCTTTCATTTATGCAGTGCCCATTTTTAACTGTCATGAACTCAAAACTGAAGTGACAGGGGCTGCATTAGCAAACAATAGCTCAATTTAATATTGCAACCAATATAAAGTTTCTATGGTGGACTCCATTGATCTCAAGAAGCATTTAAAAAAAATAGAACAAGCTCATCATTATTTGTTGAAAAAGCAAGATAAGGTCAGAGGCAGACAAATAGAGGGAACAGTGATAACAGGTTACTAGATTACTACATCCTAAATCCTCACATTTATCTTCATTAGGCATACTACTATTTACAAATGTAGATATTTGTTTTTGTCATTCTGTATCAAATATTGCTGAAGGAGTTCTATACTAAGAGCTACAAGGGCAACAGTGAAGTGTACAGCTCTCACAGTAGCTGTAACAAAAGTGACTATTCACCACAAGCTACTTCCAGTAGGACCATGGATTCTATGAGCAGAGAGATGGGGTAGCCATGGGAATCCCTCTGAGCCCTGTGATAGCAAACTTCTACATGGAACACTTTGAAAAACAAGCCCTGGAAATAGCACCGAAAAATCGGACAACATGGTTCTGATATGTGGGTGACACTCTCACCATTTGGAGCCACAGATAACAAGATCTGACCATGTTTCTGGATAATCTGAACAACATCCACTCAAACATCGAATTCATGATGGAAAAAGAAAGGAAGGAACATTGCCATTCTTGGATGTCCTGGTCATTTGCAAACTGAACCAATGTTTGGGTCACACAATATACAGAAAACCTACACACACAGAAAGATACCTACACAAGAACTCCAACCATTACCCAGGACAAAAAAGAAGCACAATAAAAACACTGGTAAACCGTACCAAAAGGATCTGTGAACCCATTTCCTGGAAGATGAACTGAAGCACCTAGACTGGGCTCTACAGCCTAATGGTTACTCCAGCACAGACACCAGAAGGTCTGTCAGAAAAACTAATAAAAGTGAAGACAAACAGCTACCCAAACAGAAGGTATTTTTACCATACACCAAAGGAGCCACTGGCAGAATAGGGAAATTGATGAGGAAACACAACCTCCAACTGATCTACAAACCGACCAAGAAAATCCAGCAAATGCTGTGCTCAGTTAAGGACAAGAGAGACCCTCTCATGGCCACAGTTTACCACATACTGTGCAGCTGCAGACAAGTCTACACACGGGCCATCAAACACAGTGTTCAAACAAGAATCAAGGAACACAAGAGACACTGCAGACTGGGTCACCCAGAAAAATAAGCAGTAGCAGAACATGTTATAAACCATCCTGGGCATAAAATGCTATTTGAAAACACTGAAATTCTGGACCATGTCAATAACTATCAGGTCAGAATGCACAGGAAAGCCATTGAAATCCACAAATACCTAGACAACTTCAACAGGAAAGAAAACTCTTAAACAAATTTTGGCTAACAATTCTGATGAACACCAAAATCAAGACGCAGCAAGGGCAAATGAAAACCATTCAGGGTGAGGGGTTTCCCAGAAGACAATTAATTAAATAGACATAATGAGGCCTTGCTATTCAACAACAGACCAACACAAAGATTAACATGTAAATCACTTCCTCTCAAGCAAGGGTCACACAATATATATACCCCACTCACTTCCATTCCAGCATTCTCTGAAGATGGTAGCCACAACTGCTGACGAAACATCAGGAATAAACTCTTTTAGAATACAGCTACATAGCCCAAGAAACCCACAAAAATAAATAAATAAATAATAATAATAATAATAATAATAATAATAAATATTATTTATATCCCACCTCTCTACAAAATGCAATTGGGGTGGCTTACAAGGTTAAAATATACAATCCAAAGCCCCAACCCACCCACCCCTTAAAATACAATTAAACAATGTGGAATTTAAAACATACTTTAAAAACAATTCAGTAAACTGTGGTGAAGTCAGAGGTCAGCATTTGATTTTCCTTCTGATGGCCAGGGGACTATTCAGGAAAGGCCTTCTGAAAGAGATCCGCCTTTATAGCTTTTTTAAAGCTATTTAGGGTGGTAATATGACAGATCTCATCTGGCAGGCCATTCCACAATCTGGGGGCAATAGCTGAAAAAGTCCTCTGGGAGGTTGTGGACAGCCTAGTTTTACAAGGCTGTAACAAGTTTTTCCCCAAGGATCTAAGCGTGCGGAGAGGATTATTTGGAAGGAGGCGGTCCCGAAGATAGGTTGGACCCAAGCCATTTAGGGCTTTAAAGGTAATAACCAACACCTTGTACTGGGCCCGGAAACTGATGGGCAGCCAGTGGAATGATCTTAGGATCGGTGTTATATGGTCTCTTCTGGATGTACCAGAGACCAGTCTGGCTGCCATGTTCTGAACTAACTGAAGTTTCTGGACCAGGCATGAGGGTAGCCCCATGTAGAGTGCATTGCAGAAATCAAGGCATGAGGTTACCAGTGCATGTACTACAGTCTCAAGGTCCCTGACTTCCAGGAAAGGGCACAGCTGGCGTATCAGCCGAAGCTGATAACAGGCACTCCTGACTGTTGCATTCACTTGATTTTTCATGTGAAGTGATGAATCTAGGAGCACCCCCAGACTGCGAACACAGTCCTTTGAGGAGAGTGTGACCTCTTTTAGGACTGGAGGTTGTATCCCGATGCCTGGGGTTGGAGCTGATACCAGAAGTAACTCCGTTTTGTCTGGATTCAACTTCAATTTGTTTTCCCTCATCCAATCCATTACTGTTTTAAGACAATCATTGAGAGGCAAGACCGAGACATGGAGAAATATATCTGGGTGTCATCAGCGTACTGATAACACCACGCCCCACTATTTGTTTGAAAATAGTGCTCCATATGAACAACCTGAACATCCTAAGAGTGACAACCGATCTCTTTAATAAAAGTTATATCTTTTCATCTTAATTTTTTAATCTGTGTAGTTTGAACTGGACTCATCTCCCTTTTCTCCTAAGCAGAACCTGGAAAAGTTACTTTTTAGTATAAAATTTTATAATTGTATACAATTTTAGTATACAACTTTTTTAGTATATTTTGGCCCTGTACAGACGGGCCCTTTGCGGCTTGCCCATGACGTGCTAGGGTTGCCTCGGGGCGGCACATGCGCATGCCCCGCAACCCTAGCACGTGATGAGGGCATCACCATTGGGATGCCTTTGTAGGTTTGCCACTTTTTAATGCTCCTTTGTTGCTGCGCAGCAGCATTGCACAGTCTGGTTGCTGCGGCACTGCTGTGGAGCAAAGAGAGGCACCTCCCCGGCACCTCTTTCTGGCAGTCTGTACCCTGCCATAGTTTCCATGAATCCACCAGTCATCATTGTCATAACCATTTATTTATTATTCTGGAAAATTTTTTTTATATCTTCCGCTATATCCTAAGATTTTGGGGTGGCTTAAAATAAAAATGAAGCAGGTTTTAAAAATTAAAAATTAAAACGATAAAATAACTTAAAGCAATTAAACACATATTAAACAATTTAGCACAGTAAAATGGGTTTTAAAAGATTAAATAGCTTAAAACAATATGAACTGATAGGATAAATCGATTAGTTGACAAAGATATTAATAAAGTGTCATGGTTTTATTGACATGGAAATGAAGCCAGTGTTCACACCAATTAAGCTCCATGGGAAGACACAGCTGGGGAGCTACAACTGGGAAGGCCCTTTGCTATGTTCTTCCACATTATATGCCCCCAAAAGTGACACATGAGGGATTACTCCCTCTATCCATGAGGATTCTTCTTGTCTGAAAAGTACTAGGTGTTTGCTTAGCATATTAACTAAACATGTGAAGTGTGTTCACTACAGCCCGTTCCATCAACACTTCATTTTTCTTCTATATCCTCATGTGTAGGGACTGAGCAGGAATTTAGAAACTGAAAATAAACTCAGTATGAAGTTATATGAAACACAGTATCTAATTTTTCTGTTATTGTGGAGTTGTTCAAGATGTACTTGTTAGTTCTAATGACAAAAGTTGAGCATAATATGCCAGAGGCAAAAGCAAACATGACTTGTCCAAAACATCATGGAGAGTTTCAGTGGATTTGAAATGCTTTATGATCTCTGTAAAGTCCTAGATTAACTTATTTGAACAGTACAATCCTACAATTCCTTGGACACATGCTTCACTCTAAGCTTACTCCCACTGTAACCAATTACTATGCTATTTGGAACGTGTTGTTTAGACAGTGCAAAACTAAAGAATATACAGCAAAATCAGAAGAAGAAGAAAACTGAAGAATATTCAACTAGCTGGTGAAGAGGAGAATGGTAGTGTCATGTGGCCAGGATGGAGTTTCCTCCTCTGAATGAACTAGGAAGATGTCTCTGTCATAAGATCTGCTCAGATGGAAGTCATGTCCTGAGAGCCAGACAAAAACTCTGGTAGGCTCAGCCATCTCAAATATCAGAATGGCTGAGAACATCACAAGCCCCAGCCATAATGGTATGATCCTTGTCCTTCTCACCATGTAAATACAAACAGGAGCCAGGCACAATTGGCATAATGTTGTAACTTATGAATTAGCACATATTAAGACCACAGTGAATAGTCAAAGGTCTCTGGACAGTGTAGATGTAACAGTAAAATACAAAATACTATCACAGAATAACATAAGCAGCAAGGGGTTAAAAATAGCACAGAACATAAAACCAAACCAAAACTAGCAGCAAAAAGATTAGTGTGCAATAACTACAAATTGAAATCACTATTGAAATGCCTCTGAAAAGACCACAATGTAGGTGACAGGTGATTGCCCCTTTTTTGGGGGGGGGGGGGCAGATAGAAGAACGCTGTGGATAATGACTGAAGCTTAGTGAATAATCAGATATGGAGGAAAACCCTCCTCCAGGAAAACTGACTTCAAACCCTTTTAGGCTTTTAAAGATTGAAATCAGCATTTTTTAATTGGGCCTGGAAATGGGCCAGCAGCCAGTGACAATGGCATAATATGATTGTATCAGCCATTTTTAGTGCACAAACTAACCCACTGTTTTGAACTAACAGTTGCAAAGCCATCTCTGTCAGAATAAGGTCAAAGTTGGTATTTCAGTCTGAGCTGATAACAATTTGAACAGAAACCTATTGGCAGATCATTATTTCATTTATGAAGACAACAAAAACTGCTATTATCATCACTACTATACTGGGGGTTCTGGAGAAAGAGTAGAAGTAGTAGTCTTTCTAATACTACTCTTACTGTTACAGCTGCCATCACCATTTCAGGACCCTCACCATTTAAGGAATTTGAAAAGTAACAAACAGGTAGATCCCTATCCTGGGTGATTTAAACTTTTGTAAAGAAAGAGACAACAGAGTAAGCAGAAGATGATAGAGGTGCGTATGTGATTGGCTTATTGACATATAGGTAGGCTTAGGGTCTAAAGCAGGGGTAGGAAAAATGCAGCCTGTAGGCTTCATGAAGCCTCTGGACTCTACTTTCACAGACCTTGAAGGCCCCTACTAGTCTCCTACAGCCCTTGAACTCAAAAAGCATTTTTTTGTGTTTGGAGTTTCACAAAAATTGTATCCAAAGCTCTCCAAAAAGTATGCAAACATGTTTTAAAAAAATCTTCTCTGAAGATGCCAGCCACAGATGCTGGTGAAACATCAGAAGAAACTCTTCTAGAACATGGCCACCTAGCCCAAAAAACCCACAAAAATCTATTGATGCCGGCCATGAAAGCCTTCGACTTCACATGTTTAAAAAACCCTTCCTCGTTGCCTCTGAAACCCCTTGGAATCTGCCAACCTTTCCTCTGTAGTGACATAATGTCACTTCTGGTCACCAAGTATGAGGAGAAATGGAGGAAAACAAAGTATTTTGGCATGCTCAGGTGTGTATGTGTGGTTGGAAGGGAGATCATAGATGGGAAATTGGACCCTGGCCCTCTCAGCAGCTACCTATCCCTGGTCTAGACAGATGTTTATCTAAAAGCAGCACTGTGAATGAGTTTGAGATAAAATTTCACGGTAATGCACATGTGATTATAAGCATAGTCTTCACAAGTGTGCTACTGTGCCCGAGGTCTTGGACAACAATCCACATCATCCTCAACTATATGGCAAAAGCTTCCAAAATGGGAAAAATCTTGTGACAGTTGAGCATTTATTGATGGGGTGTCTTAACAGCTCAAGAGATGTTTTCCTTGCTGAGGTGAAATTGGTGGTAATTTCTTATATTCCTGATAGTTTAGGGTACTTTAAAATGTACTGTTAGAGGACAACCATAGCACAGTGGATATTATAACTGTTCATCTTAGTCCTATATTTCAGTAGGGAAATGAAAAATTAGAAATAATTGATTTTTGCTCTTTCAGAATTTTGTTCTGTGTTTAAAATAATCACCATATTTTCCAGCTGTTTCAAACATCAACAGAGGTATTTGGTCTCCAGCTGTTGGCAGATTGCAAATCCCATCAACTCTACCGAGCATAGCCAATGTTATAGCCCTGCAGATGTAAAAGTTCAACATCTGGAACACCATATATTCTCTATTGCAATCTATAGCAATAACAGGTCCTGACTACTTTATTTGGTTAAGAATGTTCATGGTAGAGATGGAAAATATTCTCAAAAATATTTGGAAAATGCCTTTTGAAAAATAGATTTCTTGAGTTTGGAAACTCTGAGGGTCCCAAACAGCTTAAAACGTTCACAATTTGGGACTTGTCCTGTGTTTCATTAGTCAAAGTTTGCACTGGAAGTTCTTGTTTTTAATGTAATAAAAATTATAAACATTAATTTTTCACAATTTACATTACATATGCATGAAGGGTACAAGGAATCATTGCCATTTTAAATATAGTAACTGTTGATGTACAGTGTCCTAATCTATTTTGATCTATTTCCATACCAAGATTCTTTTTTTTTAAAATAAATCTTCATAAATCAGGAATGCCACAAGGTGGCAGGAGAAAATTATTTTTGCAAGTATTTCAGAGTGAAATTGGAAGTCTTGTTACCATTGCACTCACTCTCACTCTCTCCTTTGTAAACAGACAGTATTTCCTTTGTGCCAATGAATAGTGAAAATGTTCCATATCGAAACTGCTTCCATTTAGACCCCAAATTTTGAGTTACTTAGCAATATGATTTTTTGAAAGCCTTTGAAGAATTAAACCTTTGAAGTGTCAGGAATCACATATATTTAAACTGACCATGGCATGATTTGCTTACAAATTCAAACATTAAAATCAGTGTAGGAGTCCATGTCACATATGACTGAGGTGAAAACAATATATGTCATCTCTGTGCATGCCACTAACCTGTATCGATGTGAGGTACTCTGCTGTCCACTGCTTGTTATATCACAGATTTGTTTGTCTTTTTAGTAGTTCTTTTGGTACAGAGTTTGAACAACATGGGCTTTGGAGATTCACAAAATCAAATACAAAGCCCATATGATAGGAGCTTTGGAGAATCACACAACTGGTGGGCTGGCAATTTGCAGATTATCTTCTCCCACAGATTTCCACACCCCATATTATTCAATGGTTGTGTCTGTATGCAGATGTGCTAATGTGTCTATGCACACATCACTGCCATTGCATAATATGGGGTACAACCCTCCACATTTTTTTTCCATTCATGGGGGGTGGGAAACAGAACAGAACCACTGAGGATGGGAAGGATCCACTGTATCAGAATCAAAGTCGAAACTATTGTCTCTTTCATATTACACAATTATAGTGCTATTAATCCACCTTAACTATCATGGTTCCATCCTATGCAGTCTGCGGTTTGTGGTTTTTGAACAGATATTTAGAATAGAACTAGAGAGCTCTAGTACCACATCAGATTCTACAGGATGCAACCATGAAAGTTAAAGTGAAATCATAGCACTGTCATTACATATTGT
>JACSCI010001392.1:0-16839 GCA_016801065.1 Sceloporus tristichus
GACATTGACCATGGAGTTGCTATGGAGGATCTAGAGGTTACTAGAGAAAACACTTCTCTAACCATTTGTAGGTCCTTCAGTGTGATTCTGTGGTCAGCATCTAGGTGCTGCAGGACCTAGAGATTCCTAAAGAGGTGATCTCTCAGGTTAAAAAAAATACTTGTTATTTATTTGTGATTTTTCTGCATTCCTGGAGGTCTTGTGCTCTTTACTCCTTTAAACAGAGTCTGGATGGTCATCTGTCTGGGATGCTTTGATTGAGAGTTCCTGTATGGCAGAATGGGGTTGGACTGGATGGCCTTTGTGGTCTCTTCCAACTCTATGATTCTATGAAATGTGAAGGGCCCACTGTAATCTAAGATAGTAGCTATTTGAGCATCTTGCAGTAGTGAATTGCATGGTTTAACTGCACGCTCTATGAAAAAGCACTTCCCTTTATCTGTCCTGAATTCCCAACCATTTAGCTTGAGTGGGTGAGCCCAGATTCTAATATGCACCTGGAGTATTCTGGTCCTGAATTTCCCCTGCCTTCTCTCTTTTGCTGAGGGTTTTCAACTCTTGCGGCAAATGACAGGCAGCTGCCTTCCCAGGCAGTCCCTGTTTGCCACCAAGCACCATCACTGAGGTCAGAAAAAAGCATCCAACCATGTTATTGATGTTGAAGTACCTTGTTCTTACCTCAGTGCGACTCATACCTACAGTGGCAGCACTAGGTGTATTTCAGAGACAGCAAGCAAAGGCAGCCAACATCATTGTTTATGAAGACAGCTGGAAAGGTGAGTTATTTAAAAGCAGGTTAGAGGGAGGAAACCCCAAATCAGGTGTGGGTGTTGTGAAGATAGTCCAAAGCTGATTTGGGATTTTGGGCCTGCATGCTGACCATAGAGTTTATCATGTAAATAAAATGCAGCAAATCCAGGGGGAATTCATGGTAAAATACCCATGTAGACAAGCCCTGAGAAGCAAATCTCACTAAGTTTTTTCTTCACATAATGCTACACATAATCAGCAGCAACACTAGGTGGTGCGGGGTGTGTGTGTGGACTCCACCAAGTGACACTACAGAAGGAGGTGACACCTGGTGAGTACTCCCTCCTCTCTGCTGTGCACCATGGGAGGGGGCCTGGCACCCCCCCCAGCTTTACTTCAGAGTAAAGCCATATGGGAGAGGGAAAGAGAGACCCCAACACCCCCTATCCCTGTCCTGTGCGGCTTTACTCTGAAGTAAAGCTGCACGGAGCAGGGAGTTGAGAGCAGACTCATTTGGCTTTGCCCTGAACCCCCACCCCCTGCACTGGGTGACGCCGCTGCACATAATGAACGTTTATTATCCAAGCACCTTCTTTGCTCTTTTCCCTCTCTAAACTTCCTTGATCCAGAGATCAATTTGGTTTCTCTTTTCTGATCAGTTTCATAGTATATATGTTGGAGCCAATCTTTGATCCTAATCAGGATTTCAAAAGGCTCTAATTTTAGTCTAGTCCATGTATGTTCATTTTTTATCGTAGGAATGACTTCAGTCTTGTAGGATCTATTGTCTGTCAATTTTAAATTGAAATTCTTGTTGGATCAAACCAAGGTCCACCTTGTCAAACATTGACTGGAAGAATTCCAGCAAGCAAAAGACAGTAGGTTCAACTAAATTTCTGCACTGGATTATCAGCAAGTCTGGGGAATATTTTACTCCACTAGTAATACTTCATTTTCAGACACCTCATCTATATAATAAGTGGCTAGATTTACAGATTTGACAGGATGGATGTTAGACTAGCTTTGTCTCTCACACATCCCATCACCCCCAGTATAATACAGTTGGAAGAGACCACAAGGGCCATGCAGTCCAACCCCCTGTCATGCAGGACTACACAATCAAAGCATTCCCAACAGATGGCTATCCAGCCTCTGTTTAAAGACCTTCAAAGAAGGAGATTCCACCAGTCTCTGAGGCAGCATATTCCACTGCTGAACAGCTCTTACTATCAGGTAGTTCTTCCTAATGTTGAACTGGAATCTCTTTTCCTGTAGTTTGTATGCATTGCTTCAAATCCTGTGTTATGGACCTGCAGAAAACAAACTTGCTCCATCTTCAGTATGACATCCTTTCAAATATTTAAAAATATCTCTTAATCTTCTTAACAGTGCACCTTTTAAATTTCTCTTCTCCAGGCTAAATATATGCAGCTCCCTAACCCATTCCTCATAGCGAATGTTTCCAAGCCTTTCACCATTTTAGTTGTCATCCTCTGTACATGCTCCAACTTGTCAAAGTATGCATTCTCTACTCTTGGACTGGTAGTTAAGCTCTGGTATTCAGATTCCCAAGGGGCATTAGACATGTGGAATGCACTCCTTCAGTCATTTCTATGGCACAAGCAAGCCCTTGCCCCCAAATCCCCTGGTGGCGCAGTGGTTAAATGCCTGTACTGCAGCCATTCACTCGAAACCACAAGGTTGCGAGTTCAAGACCAGCAAAAGGGCCCAAGCTCGACTCAGGCTTGCATCCTTCCGAGGTCGCTAAAATGAGTACCCAGACTGTTGGGGGGCAAATTAGCTTACTTGCTAATTAGCTTACTTGCTGTTCACCGCTATGATCTTTGGAATAGTGGTATATAAATAAAACAAATTATTATTATTATTATTAAATCAGTGACATGGCAGTAAACTCACTCCAACACACAAATGTTCATTCTAGAACATGGTACCTGCTCCAAGAATCCTTTGTATTAAAATATACATGTGCTTTTGGAAACCAAAAGTAAAGTCCCTCCACTTCTAGTTGTCATTGTGTCATGGCCAGCCAAGAGCAGGTCTCGGAGGATGAGGAGGAGGATGGGGCTCCTCCAGAGCAAGAGGTAATTGAGGCTACACCAGGTGCTAATCCTGCTCTGCCAGAATCCAGCCCTGATCTCCCAGCCCCAGAGGAGGAGGCTCAACCAGGTCCTAGTGCTGATGGGATTCCTCTGGTGGCACAGCAGCCTAGTGGTGACTCTGGGGAGGAACCAGGCCTGGAGGTTCCCTCCTTTAAACAACGCAGGGCTGAGAGTGCTGGCAGACGCAGGTCCAGGAGGATTGCTGAGAGACAATTGGCAAACAAGCCTCAGCTGGCACCGAGGAGAATCTCCTACTTAAGAAGCAGGGAGACACCAATCCATTGCCAGAGTTTATTGCATGATCCTTTGGTGTGATTGCTGCCTGCACTGGCTCCCTGTATCTTGACTCCTTGTTGCCTTGACTCTTGACCTTGGAACGGACTGGACTCTTGCTACTTTTGGCTGCCCTGGACTGGACTGACTACTCTGACCTCTGTTTTCCTGACTTTGGCTCTGGCTTTTGGCTTGCTCCTTAACTATCACTCCTTGCAGGTTTGTGGACTGTTCCCAGTTGCTTGCTAATTACCTAGCTGAGTCATCCTTATTGGTGTTGTTTGTATGTGCTGACTGCAGTCCAGGACACATTGCACTGACAATTTTTGGCCTCTCATGGTGTGTGTTTTAGGGAGAGCACATGACCTGCAATAGAATACATGTGTATGATTTTGGCTGCTGGACCAAGGACGTTACCTACTCCTTCATTAGTAAAGGTTTAGAACAGCAGTAGAATAACTGCATCATTTGAAACCCTGTTGAGAACTGCTGTGGAGCTCTCAATTTCTATGACTACAAACTATGGTACACACATGAAAGCTTGTGTACAAACAGACCCCTGTCATAAAATTCTACTGATATTCTCTATGTGATAGTCAGCTTAGAACATCTGCTTGTGCATAATTAATCTGTGTTAAGTAATCCTCTGTGTGGACTCTTGCTCAAATACACAGAAAGTGTTTTCTAGATTAGGGCCACTTTGGCCAATGTTTGTTGCAACCCCCACCCCCACCCACATACATGGGAGATTATCAAATGGGAAGCACAATGGCCTTCTCCTGTCTTTAAACTGTGCTAATTGCACAATCAGGTGCTGAAGATTATCACACCCCACATGCTTCTCCCATCCTTCTCCTGTGTGTAAAATGTAATAGAGCCATTCCCCAAGTGCTTCTCCCATGTGCAATGGAGTCGTCATTTAGTATTAATGGAAGTTCCCATTAACACCAAATGACGGTTCCATTACACTTTACTGACAGAAGAAGTGCACAGGGACAGCTCCATTACACTTTACGCATGGGAGGACAGGAGAAGCACATGGGGGTGTGATAATCTTTGGCCCTCAATCGCATGATTTGCAGAAGAACGTTGTGCCACCCATGCGATAATCTCCAAACACCAGCCCCAGGACTATGACTCTGGAGAAAGGGTTTGAATTTCTGCTCAGCCACTGGATGATCTTGGACAAGTCACACTCTCTCAGCCTCAGAAAATGGCAATGGCAAACCTCCTCTGAAGAAATTTGCCAAGAAAACTCCTTGATAGGTTCATATTAGGGTTTTCATAAGTCAGAAATGACTTGAAAGCACACAACAACAAAATACAGCATGTAGATCAAGAAGGGCTGTGGCTAAGTTTTGCCTTTGGCCATTTATTCAGCTTCGTACTTCAGTTTGCCAATGTTTATCATCAAAACCTATTGAGAGCATAATATCAGAAAGACAGTTTCTCATAGGCGAAGAAGTGGTGTGACTAGAAGAAAAGGATTCATCATTAAAAAGCAGAACAAGCTCATGGCTGTTCTCTCCACCATCCTGTTTTCTATTTAGAACCATCAGAACAAACTGTCATTCAAACTCCTAGTGATTGACTAGTCTCTCTGTGAGTTATAGATGACCTGAACTGAAGTATATTCATTTTTGTCAAATGTGTAAGTGTCTCTCTAATATATGCTGACAAGCACTGAAATTGTCTGCAGCATTGCTTCACAGTTCAACACTTTTCCATTTAATGAAATGAATAAATGTCGGTGAGTGTCATGATGCTTCCTCTCTTTTGTGTCAGATTGTTTTCAATCTGCTTGGTACAACAGATGTATGTTCACATTGCTAGCCATTTATTGTTCGTTTTCATAGTACATTTGCTGATGGGCAAAGCATTTGGGCTCAATGGCAATTTTGGCTTGGCAGCACAAACTTTTTGGAATCTTTACAGATGTGTCCCCCCCCACTGCCCATGTCCCTGCTTACTTTTCCTTCATTATTGTAATTCATATCATTGTTTGGTTCACACTGTTTTTCTACATGTCAGTAACTTTTAAACAACTTTTAATGACCATTCTGCTCTGTCTTTCCATCTGTGAATAGAATCATGTTTTGGTCTCCTAGGCTGTTCAAGATATCAGTCTTTCTGACATTATTACCTCTAATAATGTTGGCCTTGATATTCAATGATTCTAAATTGCTTTACATATGGAATAAAGATTACCCATAAATTTTTATTGTTGACTAAAATGGTTAGGCCTGCATTCACGCTGCAGAAATAATCCAGGTTGATATCACTTTAAGTGGCATGGCTCAATGCTATGGAATGCTAGTATTTATAGTTTTGTAAGAGATATTTAGCCTTCTCTGTCAGAGATCTCTGGTACCACAACAAGCTACAGTTCCCATAATTCCTTAGCACTGAGTTACGACAGTTAAAGTGGTATCAACCTGGATTATTTCTGCAGTGTGAATGCAGCCTAGGTTCAATGTGAGCTGAAGGCCCACAACATCTGGACAGACACACATTCCCTATGCATGCTTTTATAATACCTCCCCCCAAAAAGAAAAAAATCTGGCAGCCTAACTATATAGGCTGGCCTTCCAAAATACAGTGGCACAAGCAGTTATCTATACCACTGCTGCTGAAGAGAGTCCTCCCGCTTTTGATTTCTGAAATGTAGAGCAGCACAATCTGGCTTCATCTAATACTGACAGAATTCTGTTTATTCTGTTCATGTGAATAATGGTTAGCTTACTTTGGCACCAGTTGTCACAACACTAGTACCTCAATTGGATGTTCTTCTTTGTCTCCAGTCGTGTTTTCACATAATGTAGCTATGTTATGTGGGTATTGCAATGCATCAGAAAAAGTGGCTGCTACAACAGCCCTTTACCAGGAATTGAAGAATGCCCTTGGCACTCTGAGACAACCAGCTTCTACAAAACTACTTTATTTGTAACAAGACATGGAAAAGGGGGAGGCTCACTTGGCCTCATCTCTGCTCTCTTTTTACTTGCAGGCAAAGACTTTATTTAAACAAGTCTCCAGTCTTCAAATGGCATGGGCTAGAAGAATGTCCAATGGGCATACTATTTAAAACAAACTAACAAACAAACAAAAATCCTTAAACAAACAAAAAACTCCTTTCATCCATTGGGAGAGGTGGGAAATATAAATAACATTTTATTATTATTTATTTTTAAAAATGCATCATTTATTTAATGCTGTTAAAATGTTTGTACAACATATAGTTTTAGCCATTTGATTTTAACTTATATTTTAAGCCACTTTGGAACCCATATTGGAAACTAACTAACTAAAGGTAACCTTTACACCCCTTCTGGGGTGGGATTTGCCATTTTGGTGTTTGTGAAGGAGAGGAAACCTCTACAACGTATATCAGAAAATCCTGTAACTCACACATCTATTTTTCAGTGCTTCTTGTAACTATTTTTATTTTATTTATTTAGCTATACATGAAGAAATCTCTCATAGGAGAAGTCCTAGCAGAGCATTATCTATTCAAAAGTTACATTTGGGACTACACCTCCCCAGAAATGTCCAATGGGTGGAGAATGTTGAAAGCTATAATCCAAGAAGACAATTTTCCTAGCTTAGGATTCAACTTTATACACTTCGTCCAAATGCTCATGGAGCAATGAGTTAGGCTCTCTGAACAGTAGTGTGTTTCTTTGCTAAGATTATGAACCTTTCTACCTGTTACAACAAACATGTCTGGCTTGGGACCAGGATACCTTCTCCCATATGATTCTCCCTGTAATGTAATATCCATAGTGGATGCCACTGTGTAGCCCACTACCCCACATGAAGACACACATAACAGGGCTTTTTCTACAGAACCACCCTCACTGTAGAATGCCCACCCAAAGGAGGTCAGGTGAGGTCAATCTCTTCTGAGCTTCTGGTAGTCAGCAAAGACTGTGCTATCTTGTTTGACTTTTAGTCCTTGAAATTGTGGATGGATGCTCTGGCTTGTGTTTACTGTTTGTGTTTAAAACTTTTTTTTTTAAATAGAAAGGTGCCTTTAGTCTGTTTTTAACGATTTCACTGTTTTTAACGATTTCACTGTTTTTATCAAGTGTACTTCACCTCAGGGGCCCTAGTGGGTTGAGAGGTGGTAGAAACAAGCCTTAAACAAATACAATTAAAAACAGTGTCGGTCTCATCATCATTTTTTTTTTAAAAAAACAGTCTGAAAATGATGATAACATTGTAAATAAGGGACACAGAAGTAGTTGGTTCTTGAAAAATGGCCCAAGGCCAAACTGTGGGGAAGACAAATGAGAAGAATTAAGAAAAGCCACACATCCGCTGGCATGACTCATCATTTGTTGGAAAAGACTGCCAAGGATTAGCATAGCAAATTTATCCTGTAGACATCATTCCAACTGTAAAACAGCCAGTGTATTATATGCCCATTTACGCTACATTCACGATAAATAAGAAAACCATAATAACCCAAGATACCCAGTAATTAAACATTTAAATCACACTAAATATTAGAAGTGATAGCAATAAACATCAGTCTTTGTTTCTTGGCAGCTTATGTTTACACCATCAAAACTGGATTTAAAGCAATAAATGACGATCTCATGGTTATTCTCTACCATCTTCTATTCTGTACTAGCTCTCATGGAACCTCCAGTTTTATCATTCCCTTCCTAACCTCAGGAATCTCACTATCAGTTTCTCAGGGAGATCTTTCTAAACCAACCTTCTTTCCTCCCCCCCCCCCCTTTTTCCATCTTGGAAATCTTAGCAGAAATGTCTTAGCCCCCTCTAGTTTACTCCCCTTCTTTGTCTGCCTCTTAGCAACAGGATCTCAGAGATCCCCTCTCCTCTTTTCTAGTTGAATTGTATCCAGTGCTGTCTGATCTTCCTGACAGTAAGAACTGTTCCAACAGATGAACACATTCCCTTGGAGTGTGGTGGAGTTTCCTTCTTTGGAGGCTTTCAAACAGAAGCTGGATGGCCATCCCTTGGGGGTACTTTGATTGTGTATTTCTGCATCGCAGGGGGTTGGATTGGATGGCCCTTGTGGTCTTTTCCAACTCTATGATTCTATAATTTGACCTAATACCACAGTGCTGTAACTCTTTCCTGCCTTTTATGTACTTCAGGAAATTTAGCAGTTGTGCCTCTTTTCTTGCCCACAATGAAAAGTCCCCACACCCATGAGTTGTGGAAGCCACACTGTTTGCTTCAAGGAAGTGGCCCAATTGGAACACTGACTTGAAACTGGCACCTTGGCTAACAACCAGAATGTCAACTTTTGAGCACCTATCTCAATTCCCTGATGAATTATGGCTGCTCTCTTTGTTTCCAGCAAGTCATTCAGCAGTGCAACATGGGCAACAATAAAGAACATTATACTAACTTTTGGCATATCTGGCATGGTGCCCAAGGAATTGTGAACACCACAGATGTACAGATGTTCTCTTTTATGATTATACCTACATATATATCTTGAATATCTAATAAAAACTGCAGCACTTAATACAAAAGAGCATATCAGACAAGGTCCCAAAAATGTTCTCGTAATGAATAATTTCTAACCACATCATGATGGACAGAAAGTTTCTGGATCTATTTCTGTAGTTAGAAGGAATTACAGAATGTAGTAGAGCAAAGGAAATTTGAAATGCAATGTACATGTTAATGGCTTATTTATTACTGGTAAATTGGTTCCCCTCCTTACCTCTATATTTGTTTATGATAGAAATCCTGTGTTTGATCCTCAACATAGTGACACAGCAAGATAGTGGTTATAATATACATTCCTGTTTACTATCCTTGAGTACCATTAGCTTTCATTTATGCAGTGCCCATTTTTAACTGTCATGAACTCAAAACTGAAGTGACAGGGGCTGCATTAGCAAACAATAGCTCAATTTAATATTGCAACCAATATAAAGTTTCTATGGTGGACTCCATTGATCTCAAGAAGCATTTAAAAAAAATAGAACAAGCTCATCATTATTTGTTGAAAAAGCAAGATAAGGTCAGAGGCAGACAAATAGAGGGAACAGTGATAACAGGTTACTAGATTACTACATCCTAAATCCTCACATTTATCTTCATTAGGCATACTACTATTTACAAATGTAGATATTTGTTTTTGTCATTCTGTATCAAATATTGCTGAAGGAGTTCTATACTAAGAGCTACAAGGGCAACAGTGAAGTGTACAGCTCTCACAGTAGCTGTAACAAAAGTGACTATTCACCACAAGCTACTTCCAGTAGGACCATGGATTCTATGAGCAGAGAGATGGGGTAGCCATGGGAATCCCTCTGAGCCCTGTGATAGCAAACTTCTACATGGAACACTTTGAAAAACAAGCCCTGGAAATAGCACCGAAAAATCGGACAACATGGTTCTGATATGTGGGTGACACTCTCACCATTTGGAGCCACAGATAACAAGATCTGACCATGTTTCTGGATAATCTGAACAACATCCACTCAAACATCGAATTCATGATGGAAAAAGAAAGGAAGGAACATTGCCATTCTTGGATGTCCTGGTCATTTGCAAACTGAACCAATGTTTGGGTCACACAATATACAGAAAACCTACACACACAGAAAGATACCTACACAAGAACTCCAACCATTACCCAGGACAAAAAAGAAGCACAATAAAAACACTGGTAAACCGTACCAAAAGGATCTGTGAACCCATTTCCTGGAAGATGAACTGAAGCACCTAGACTGGGCTCTACAGCCTAATGGTTACTCCAGCACAGACACCAGAAGGTCTGTCAGAAAAACTAATAAAAGTGAAGACAAACAGCTACCCAAACAGAAGGTATTTTTACCATACACCAAAGGAGCCACTGGCAGAATAGGGAAATTGATGAGGAAACACAACCTCCAACTGATCTACAAACCGACCAAGAAAATCCAGCAAATGCTGTGCTCAGTTAAGGACAAGAGAGACCCTCTCATGGCCACAGTTTACCACATACTGTGCAGCTGCAGACAAGTCTACACACGGGCCATCAAACACAGTGTTCAAACAAGAATCAAGGAACACAAGAGACACTGCAGACTGGGTCACCCAGAAAAATAAGCAGTAGCAGAACATGTTATAAACCATCCTGGGCATAAAATGCTATTTGAAAACACTGAAATTCTGGACCATGTCAATAACTATCAGGTCAGAATGCACAGGAAAGCCATTGAAATCCACAAATACCTAGACAACTTCAACAGGAAAGAAAACTCTTAAACAAATTTTGGCTAACAATTCTGATGAACACCAAAATCAAGACGCAGCAAGGGCAAATGAAAACCATTCAGGGTGAGGGGTTTCCCAGAAGACAATTAATTAAATAGACATAATGAGGCCTTGCTATTCAACAACAGACCAACACAAAGATTAACATGTAAATCACTTCCTCTCAAGCAAGGGTCACACAATATATATACCCCACTCACTTCCATTCCAGCATTCTCTGAAGATGGTAGCCACAACTGCTGACGAAACATCAGGAATAAACTCTTTTAGAATACAGCTACATAGCCCAAGAAACCCACAAAAATAAATAAATAAATAATAATAATAATAATAATAATAATAATAAATATTATTTATATCCCACCTCTCTACAAAATGCAATTGGGGTGGCTTACAAGGTTAAAATATACAATCCAAAGCCCCAACCCACCCACCCCTTAAAATACAATTAAACAATGTGGAATTTAAAACATACTTTAAAAACAATTCAGTAAACTGTGGTGAAGTCAGAGGTCAGCATTTGATTTTCCTTCTGATGGCCAGGGGACTATTCAGGAAAGGCCTTCTGAAAGAGATCCGCCTTTATAGCTTTTTTAAAGCTATTTAGGGTGGTAATATGACAGATCTCATCTGGCAGGCCATTCCACAATCTGGGGGCAATAGCTGAAAAAGTCCTCTGGGAGGTTGTGGACAGCCTAGTTTTACAAGGCTGTAACAAGTTTTTCCCCAAGGATCTAAGCGTGCGGAGAGGATTATTTGGAAGGAGGCGGTCCCGAAGATAGGTTGGACCCAAGCCATTTAGGGCTTTAAAGGTAATAACCAACACCTTGTACTGGGCCCGGAAACTGATGGGCAGCCAGTGGAATGATCTTAGGATCGGTGTTATATGGTCTCTTCTGGATGTACCAGAGACCAGTCTGGCTGCCATGTTCTGAACTAACTGAAGTTTCTGGACCAGGCATGAGGGTAGCCCCATGTAGAGTGCATTGCAGAAATCAAGGCATGAGGTTACCAGTGCATGTACTACAGTCTCAAGGTCCCTGACTTCCAGGAAAGGGCACAGCTGGCGTATCAGCCGAAGCTGATAACAGGCACTCCTGACTGTTGCATTCACTTGATTTTTCATGTGAAGTGATGAATCTAGGAGCACCCCCAGACTGCGAACACAGTCCTTTGAGGAGAGTGTGACCTCTTTTAGGACTGGAGGTTGTATCCCGATGCCTGGGGTTGGAGCTGATACCAGAAGTAACTCCGTTTTGTCTGGATTCAACTTCAATTTGTTTTCCCTCATCCAATCCATTACTGTTTTAAGACAATCATTGAGAGGCAAGACCGAGACATGGAGAAATATATCTGGGTGTCATCAGCGTACTGATAACACCACGCCCCACTATTTGTTTGAAAATAGTGCTCCATATGAACAACCTGAACATCCTAAGAGTGACAACCGATCTCTTTAATAAAAGTTATATCTTTTCATCTTAATTTTTTAATCTGTGTAGTTTGAACTGGACTCATCTCCCTTTTCTCCTAAGCAGAACCTGGAAAAGTTACTTTTTAGTATAAAATTTTATAATTGTATACAATTTTAGTATACAACTTTTTTAGTATATTTTGGCCCTGTACAGACGGGCCCTTTGCGGCTTGCCCATGACGTGCTAGGGTTGCCTCGGGGCGGCACATGCGCATGCCCCGCAACCCTAGCACGTGATGAGGGCATCACCATTGGGATGCCTTTGTAGGTTTGCCACTTTTTAATGCTCCTTTGTTGCTGCGCAGCAGCATTGCACAGTCTGGTTGCTGCGGCACTGCTGTGGAGCAAAGAGAGGCACCTCCCCGGCACCTCTTTCTGGCAGTCTGTACCCTGCCATAGTTTCCATGAATCCACCAGTCATCATTGTCATAACCATTTATTTATTATTCTGGAAAATTTTTTTTATATCTTCCGCTATATCCTAAGATTTTGGGGTGGCTTAAAATAAAAATGAAGCAGGTTTTAAAAATTAAAAATTAAAACGATAAAATAACTTAAAGCAATTAAACACATATTAAACAATTTAGCACAGTAAAATGGGTTTTAAAAGATTAAATAGCTTAAAACAATATGAACTGATAGGATAAATCGATTAGTTGACAAAGATATTAATAAAGTGTCATGGTTTTATTGACATGGAAATGAAGCCAGTGTTCACACCAATTAAGCTCCATGGGAAGACACAGCTGGGGAGCTACAACTGGGAAGGCCCTTTGCTATGTTCTTCCACATTATATGCCCCCAAAAGTGACACATGAGGGATTACTCCCTCTATCCATGAGGATTCTTCTTGTCTGAAAAGTACTAGGTGTTTGCTTAGCATATTAACTAAACATGTGAAGTGTGTTCACTACAGCCCGTTCCATCAACACTTCATTTTTCTTCTATATCCTCATGTGTAGGGACTGAGCAGGAATTTAGAAACTGAAAATAAACTCAGTATGAAGTTATATGAAACACAGTATCTAATTTTTCTGTTATTGTGGAGTTGTTCAAGATGTACTTGTTAGTTCTAATGACAAAAGTTGAGCATAATATGCCAGAGGCAAAAGCAAACATGACTTGTCCAAAACATCATGGAGAGTTTCAGTGGATTTGAAATGCTTTATGATCTCTGTAAAGTCCTAGATTAACTTATTTGAACAGTACAATCCTACAATTCCTTGGACACATGCTTCACTCTAAGCTTACTCCCACTGTAACCAATTACTATGCTATTTGGAACGTGTTGTTTAGACAGTGCAAAACTAAAGAATATACAGCAAAATCAGAAGAAGAAGAAAACTGAAGAATATTCAACTAGCTGGTGAAGAGGAGAATGGTAGTGTCATGTGGCCAGGATGGAGTTTCCTCCTCTGAATGAACTAGGAAGATGTCTCTGTCATAAGATCTGCTCAGATGGAAGTCATGTCCTGAGAGCCAGACAAAAACTCTGGTAGGCTCAGCCATCTCAAATATCAGAATGGCTGAGAACATCACAAGCCCCAGCCATAATGGTATGATCCTTGTCCTTCTCACCATGTAAATACAAACAGGAGCCAGGCACAATTGGCATAATGTTGTAACTTATGAATTAGCACATATTAAGACCACAGTGAATAGTCAAAGGTCTCTGGACAGTGTAGATGTAACAGTAAAATACAAAATACTATCACAGAATAACATAAGCAGCAAGGGGTTAAAAATAGCACAGAACATAAAACCAAACCAAAACTAGCAGCAAAAAGATTAGTGTGCAATAACTACAAATTGAAATCACTATTGAAATGCCTCTGAAAAGACCACAATGTAGGTGACAGGTGATTGCCCCTTTTTTGGGGGGGGGGGGGCAGATAGAAGAACGCTGTGGATAATGACTGAAGCTTAGTGAATAATCAGATATGGAGGAAAACCCTCCTCCAGGAAAACTGACTTCAAACCCTTTTAGGCTTTTAAAGATTGAAATCAGCATTTTTTAATTGGGCCTGGAAATGGGCCAGCAGCCAGTGACAATGGCATAATATGATTGTATCAGCCATTTTTAGTGCACAAACTAACCCACTGTTTTGAACTAACAGTTGCAAAGCCATCTCTGTCAGAATAAGGTCAAAGTTGGTATTTCAGTCTGAGCTGATAACAATTTGAACAGAAACCTATTGGCAGATCATTATTTCATTTATGAAGACAACAAAAACTGCTATTATCATCACTACTATACTGGGGGTTCTGGAGAAAGAGTAGAAGTAGTAGTCTTTCTAATACTACTCTTACTGTTACAGCTGCCATCACCATTTCAGGACCCTCACCATTTAAGGAATTTGAAAAGTAACAAACAGGTAGATCCCTATCCTGGGTGATTTAAACTTTTGTAAAGAAAGAGACAACAGAGTAAGCAGAAGATGATAGAGGTGCGTATGTGATTGGCTTATTGACATATAGGTAGGCTTAGGGTCTAAAGCAGGGGTAGGAAAAATGCAGCCTGTAGGCTTCATGAAGCCTCTGGACTCTACTTTCACAGACCTTGAAGGCCCCTACTAGTCTCCTACAGCCCTTGAACTCAAAAAGCATTTTTTTGTGTTTGGAGTTTCACAAAAATTGTATCCAAAGCTCTCCAAAAAGTATGCAAACATGTTTTAAAAAAATCTTCTCTGAAGATGCCAGCCACAGATGCTGGTGAAACATCAGAAGAAACTCTTCTAGAACATGGCCACCTAGCCCAAAAAACCCACAAAAATCTATTGATGCCGGCCATGAAAGCCTTCGACTTCACATGTTTAAAAAACCCTTCCTCGTTGCCTCTGAAACCCCTTGGAATCTGCCAACCTTTCCTCTGTAGTGACATAATGTCACTTCTGGTCACCAAGTATGAGGAGAAATGGAGGAAAACAAAGTATTTTGGCATGCTCAGGTGTGTATGTGTGGTTGGAAGGGAGATCATAGATGGGAAATTGGACCCTGGCCCTCTCAGCAGCTACCTATCCCTGGTCTAGACAGATGTTTATCTAAAAGCAGCACTGTGAATGAGTTTGAGATAAAATTTCACGGTAATGCACATGTGATTATAAGCATAGTCTTCACAAGTGTGCTACTGTGCCCGAGGTCTTGGACAACAATCCACATCATCCTCAACTATATGGCAAAAGCTTCCAAAATGGGAAAAATCTTGTGACAGTTGAGCATTTATTGATGGGGTGTCTTAACAGCTCAAGAGATGTTTTCCTTGCTGAGGTGAAATTGGTGGTAATTTCTTATATTCCTGATAGTTTAGGGTACTTTAAAATGTACTGTTAGAGGACAACCATAGCACAGTGGATATTATAACTGTTCATCTTAGTCCTATATTTCAGTAGGGAAATGAAAAATTAGAAATAATTGATTTTTGCTCTTTCAGAATTTTGTTCTGTGTTTAAAATAATCACCATATTTTCCAGCTGTTTCAAACATCAACAGAGGTATTTGGTCTCCAGCTGTTGGCAGATTGCAAATCCCATCAACTCTACCGAGCATAGCCAATGTTATAGCCCTGCAGATGTAAAAGTTCAACATCTGGAACACCATATATTCTCTATTGCAATCTATAGCAATAACAGGTCCTGACTACTTTATTTGGTTAAGAATGTTCATGGTAGAGATGGAAAATATTCTCAAAAATATTTGGAAAATGCCTTTTGAAAAATAGATTTCTTGAGTTTGGAAACTCTGAGGGTCCCAAACAGCTTAAAACGTTCACAATTTGGGACTTGTCCTGTGTTTCATTAGTCAAAGTTTGCACTGGAAGTTCTTGTTTTTAATGTAATAAAAATTATAAACATTAATTTTTCACAATTTACATTACATATGCATGAAGGGTACAAGGAATCATTGCCATTTTAAATATAGTAACTGTTGATGTACAGTGTCCTAATCTATTTTGATCTATTTCCATACCAAGATTCTTTTTTTTTAAAATAAATCTTCATAAATCAGGAATGCCACAAGGTGGCAGGAGAAAATTATTTTTGCAAGTATTTCAGAGTGAAATTGGAAGTCTTGTTACCATTGCACTCACTCTCACTCTCTCCTTTGTAAACAGACAGTATTTCCTTTGTGCCAATGAATAGTGAAAATGTTCCATATCGAAACTGCTTCCATTTAGACCCCAAATTTTGAGTTACTTAGCAATATGATTTTTTGAAAGCCTTTGAAGAATTAAACCTTTGAAGTGTCAGGAATCACATATATTTAAACTGACCATGGCATGATTTGCTTACAAATTCAAACATTAAAATCAGTGTAGGAGTCCATGTCACATATGACTGAGGTGAAAACAATATATGTCATCTCTGTGCATGCCACTAACCTGTATCGATGTGAGGTACTCTGCTGTCCACTGCTTGTTATATCACAGATTTGTTTGTCTTTTTAGTAGTTCTTTTGGTACAGAGTTTGAACAACATGGGCTTTGGAGATTCACAAAATCAAATACAAAGCCCATATGATAGGAGCTTTGGAGAATCACACAACTGGTGGGCTGGCAATTTGCAGATTATCTTCTCCCACAGATTTCCACACCCCATATTATTCAATGGTTGTGTCTGTATGCAGATGTGCTAATGTGTCTATGCACACATCACTGCCATTGCATAATATGGGGTACAACCCTCCACATTTTTTTTCCATTCATGGGGGGTGGGAAACAGAACAGAACCACTGAGGATGGGAAGGATCCACTGTATCAGAATCAAAGTCGAAACTATTGTCTCTTTCATATTACACAATTATAGTGCTATTAATCCACCTTAACTATCATGGTTGCATCCTGTAGAATCTGATGTGGTACTAGAGCTCTCTAGTTCTATTCTAAATATCTGTTCAAAAACCACAAACCGCAGACTGCATAGGATGGAACCATGAAAGTTAAAGTGAAATCATAGCACTGTCATTACATATTGT
>JACSCI010001394.1:0-16834 GCA_016801065.1 Sceloporus tristichus
TTGCATTAAATTTGGTTTCAGACCATTCTTTCCTCACCCAGGAAACATTCTAAAGCAATTTAAACCTTTTCGTACCCTCGGTTTCTGCCACTAACCAACAATTACAGCATAAATATCTGCTCCTAGTGGCTGTTCTTCAGCCTCAGTCCAGTTGCAGGCAGACACTCTGCTCCCTATTGCATGAGGTAAGAAAGCCAGGTTACCTTTCCCAAACAGAATTTTAATTCGGGCTATGTCTGGGTCCAATCATATGTAAATCACTGCTGAATCTATTGGCCAAATCCATCCCAGATGTAGCCTGGGTCCGAGGCATGCTCAGCCATCCCCCCTCTTTTTTAAGCGGAAGCTTCCAACATTAATAAAATGAAGTGCTGCAGGGATTTGGGCTGAATCCAGGATGGATTTGGCTGGTGGATTCAGCGGAGATTCACATATGATAGGACCAAGATGCAGCCCGAATCAGAATTCAATTCAGAAAAGGTAAGCTGGCTTTTTTTATCCCATGTGATAGGGTCCTCTGTCGGTTTACATGGCTAAGCACCTCAATACACTCTCCAACCCCACTTGCCATGGGAGCTACTGACTTCTCTCCCCATTCCAGATTCTCAGCAACTGGGATTGAGATCCATCCAGGCAACATATTACCATTAGAAAAGTCTTACTTTTATTCACCACTCCCACCTTTGTTACCTAATTCTCTGTGTGCATGTGTGTGCATTTTGCCTTTCAAATGCCTCTGGAGTTCTATGTGATTGCAGACCTGCTATAGCTTTGCTGGATCCTGAGGTCACTGTTGCCCCAATCAAACTATATCTCCCCTTTGAGCTAAGTATCTAATTCCCCTAAAAGCATAGCACTTGCAGGTGTCCTCCCCGGATTCCAGCATTTGAGGCAAAAAAGGGCCTAAGCAAGCTCAGGTAGGAAAAACATTAGAGGAAAAGGAATTTTTGTGGAAAAACATTAGAGGAAAAGGAATTTTTGTGTTGCCCTTTCCTCTCTTCATGGACATTGTTCATAACTGCTAAATGGAAGCCCTTAATACGTCTGAAAAGCAGGGCCTGAGCTGGTTCTCACCAGTTCAGTTCTTAAAATCTGTCAGGTTGATGGCTGCCTCCCAATCCCCAAGGCCCCTCTCTTGACCCTTCTCAGAGGTCCCTTCCTCTCCGCACAGAGCTAGGCGATCCTGGCTTTGCTCCTGCCTTCCCCTCCTGGCTCCCAGAGGCCTGATCCCCTTCCCTTTCTCCCTCCGCTCTCCAATCTTCCCTCTTGCCCATCTGCACTGCTTTACCATTTCTCCTTCAGCATCTCTTTCCTGCCTTTCTGTTTGTCCCATTCCCTCCATCTCTCTATCACAGACACACACCCACAGCATGTGATGCACAAAAGGGACACTCTGAGTCCCATTTGTTCAGAAAGGCAGGATAATCAATATACAAATAAGTCATTGGGAAAGGAAGAGCAAGGGGGCTGGGACCTGGATTCCAATTTTGGTGAGGGTCAAGTGCCAGACTTAATGCATCTATAAGACAGGGATGGCCTAATGTTGGGGATTGGGGGGTCACACTGGCCCACAGGGGATCTCAGGAGCAACCTAACATTGTATTGTCTGGGGGTGAAATGAAATACTATTTTCTCCTCAATATCCCACAGCATCCTTTTGGGGAAACAGAGGCCATTTTGCCACTATTGGGCTCTCTCTGAGCCATTGTAGGGCCAAGGGAGACCTTTTCCCCAAGAAGACTCTCCTGAGCCTGAAAAGCCTGGAAGAAGGGCAAAAAAAGCCAGGAGACTTAGGTCCTTTCCAGAAGGGCACCCTAGCATGTACTGTGTACGTACTAGGGTTGCCTGGGGGTATCTCTTTCAGACGCCCCCAACTCTAATACGTACACAGTACGTACAAAATGGTGGCGCCCATTCTACATGCAGATGGTGGCGCCCATTAGGACGTCACGATGGCACTGCCTCCAAATGGAGCGGCATGGACGTGACGTCCTGGCGTTGCGAAAGGGCGCTTGTGGAGCCCTTTCCGCGGCGCAGGAAGGAACTCCGTTTTGGAGATCCTTCCTTCATTTGTGTTGCTGGCGCAGCCTTTAGACAGCTGCGCCAGCGATACAAAAGAGAAAGGGGCTGAGGGGCCCCTTTCTCCTTTCCCCGCCTCTGTTGGGGTGTCCTTGGGGCTTGAAGCCCCAAGGACACCCTTTCCAGGCCGCGGCCTGGAAAAGCGGTGGATTGGGGCCTCAGGGCTGCTGCTGTGGCAGCTGAGGCCCCGATCCGTTGATGAAAGAGGCGGGTACAGGCCACCCCAAAGGGGCGGTCTGTAAACCGCCCTACTCAGGGATGTGCTGAGGAGCATTTGGGGGTGAAAAGCATTTATCTCCATAGTTCCTTCCCACAGAATCCTAGAATTGGCAGTTTAGAATGGGATATTTAAAACCCTTAGAAAATGGAGAGCAATAGTGCCTCACCAAACTACAAATTCCAAGATTCCACAGGATATTGTTATGACAATTAAACTACATGTGAAAGCGGTTTAGGACTCATAGTAGACCACAAGTTGAACATGAGGCAGCTAAAAAGGTCAATATGATCCTAGGCTTTATCAATATTCTGCTTTGGTCAGGCTTCACTTGAAATAACCCTGTGTCTAGTTCTTGGCACCACAATTCAAAAAGGATGTTGAGAATCTGGAGAGTATCCAAAGGAGGGCAACCATAAAGGTGAAGGAACTGAAAACCATCAAGCCCTATGAGAAGTGGCTTAGGAGCTGGCTATGTTTATCCAGGAGAAGAGAAGGTTAAGAGTGGATATAATAGCCCTGTTCAAATATTTGAAGAGATGTCACATTGATGGATCAAGCTTGCTTTCTCCTATTCCAGAGAAAAGGAGAGGAACAGTGGATGCAAGCGACAGGGAAAGAGATGCCACCTAAAGATTAGGAGGAACTTCCTGACAGTAAGGGCTATTCGAGAGTGCAATATACTCCCTCAGAGCATGGTGGAGTATCATTATTGTTATAATTGGCCTGGTACAAATGGGCGCTTTGTGGCATGCCGGCAGTGATTTTAGGGTTTGGGAGCGCGCAGTAACCGCACGCTCCCAAAGCCTAATACTTATGGGCAGCACAGTCTTGATGCAGCGCCATCCATAAGGCACACGCATCCATGACGTGTATTGTGTGACGCGTCCAAACAGCACGGCACATAAGACATATCACCGTGACGCTCCAGGGTGCAAATGGCGCCTTCGTGGCATCACAGAAAGAAGCTCCATTTCTGAGCTCCTTTTGGCTGCAGATCATTCTTGCGGCCATGGGTTGCTGCGGCAATGATCCGGAGGAGAAAGGGACAGCCTCTGGACACCCCTTTCTTCTAATCTGTACTGAGCCATTGTTATTATTATTAAGATTTATTTCTAAAGCGTTCCTTCTTTGGAGATCTTTAAACAAAGGCTGGATGACTATCTGTTGGGGGTGCTTTGAATGTGTATTCCTGCATGGCCAGCGGTTTAACTGGATGGTCCTTGTTGTCTATTCCAACTCTATGATTCCATAATTCTAAAGTGGAAACATAGCACCATGACAATGTAGTATGAAAGGGCCCTCAGTCTTCACAGGAAGGGCAGTGGAGTCAAGTTCCTTACCCACAGAGGCCACATTCTCATAATTCTCCATCATCACATCGCTGTACAGAAGTCTCTGCTTCTTTGTCAAGAGTTTCCATTCATCCTCGGTGAAATATATTGCCACATCCGCAAAAGTCACCTGCAATAGAAAATAGCCCTCATCCAGAGAGTGACTAATAAAAGGGGAGGAAAGCACATGGTTCATCCCAAATATTATTTCATTACTTCAGAATTCAGCCCAGGAAACAAACTTTAAATAATGTTAGCAAGCAAAAAGCTACTGCCTTTGAAATCCAGTTTGTCTCCAATCTTTTGTGAGGCTACAAGCCCCCCTGTTTGGAAGAGAAAACTGAATTTCTCAGGCAGCCTCCATGCTTTTACACAGGAAAACTTGTAGGTGTTGATAAGGTAAAACATGCCAATGCTGTCCCAATTTAAAAGATATTTTAAAACCTTTGTTGGAGGTAGCAACCTCAAATAGTACAGGTCCCATCCATTGGCCTTCTCTTTATCATTCTCCCGTGAAGCCTAAAATGTGGTATATTCACATCCATATAACATATCAGATATCATAGTTTTGTGGATTTGGGATGATACTGCTATATGGCCAAGATGGCTCCCCCTGGATATGTCAATTGCATGTGTGTGTGTGTGTGTGTTTGTGTGTGTAGGATAAAATCTGGGAAGCAAAGCTCTGAGTTTCTGACATTCTCTAGGTGTCAATAGGAAGGTCTTTTCACATCACCTTGTTTCCCATCCATTTCCTCCTGGGTTCACCCCACTCCATTTTCTTCCAGAGCCCCCCAGCTCTCTCTCCCCTTGAAGGGATTGACTGGGTCTGTGGCCTTCAAGTATGGCCTCCTTTGGAGGAAATGATGAGCTAACAGGGAGGGCTGGAGGACAAACTCTGTCAGAGCTGGAGAACCATGGTGGCTGCATTACTGGCTCTGGTCAAAGGTGGGGCAACCCTTGCAGAGGGCGAGGAATGCCTGGAAAAGACACCCTAGCCCCACCATCACCAGACACGAGAGGTTAGAAGTCAGGTGCTCTGACTTCCCTGAGGCCATCTCAGTAGCAAGAGCCCCACAGAGTGAGAGTCCAAAAGGACAGGGGGCTACCTGGGTCTCGGACATTTCCTATCCCTTCTTGTTTCTCCCAGGAATGGTCTTGTGCAGTTGCTTGCATGGCCAGAGGAATGTAGCCCATAGCAATGTGTTGTGGCTGGGAAGACCCATTTCCGTCCCACTGACCACTGGGGCTGAGCTCTGAGGGGGTGAGAGGAGAGGGTCAGGGGGCTGTTGCCAGAGGAAGGGGCACAGGCCAGGTTCAATGCTGCAATATCTTTCACACAGTTGGTCTCAAGGGTGCTGCAAAATCCCTCTGCACACAATCACTACATCTTATAAGTATAACCCACCCAATCATATTTGATTCACTATTATTCAGTCTGAACTATCAAATGATTTTCATTACCATGATAAGGGCCTGAATCATACTATTAGTCTCAGCCCAAGAAGACCTATTGATCCCATAGGATTTTCAACCATGTGTGGAATAAGCTGAGTTTCACAAGTATTGCGATTTCACATAAGCAAAACTGGTCCTCTGGTCCTCACCAGAGTAGACCCACTGAATCAGCTGAATTTACCTATCTGTTGAAGAATCGTTTAGTAGTTGATTGAAAGGGTCTATTCTAGCTCGATATACACAATATATAATATATAAACCAAAGATAAGATATAAACAAAATAATTTAGGCTATGGCTGGGATATTGAGGATAGATTAAGATATTGACTATAACAAAACATATACTACATTTAGCCACCAAAGAATTATAGTGCATTTATCCATTTGTTGCCAAATTTTAGTGGCAAATGTCATATTTAAAGAACAGTTCTGGAGAACACTGTGGGCTTGAGGGCCACATTTTAGATCCAGAGACGTTCCCCCATATCCCCCAACATTTCACAGATGGAAAAAGAAAGACACATGTGGACAAACAACACCAGAAGGTGGTCAAGATGGCCAAAGATGTTTATGAGGAAGGTCACAAAAGTGGGGAAGGGCACAGCAGTTTGCTTTTGCCTCAGACTCCTAGCAAGGACAAGTTCCTGCCCACTTCTTTCCTCTCCTCTCCCCACTTTTGAGATGATGGAGTTCAAAATCCTTGGCACTCATTTTGTAGGAACTGAAGTGAGCTGAGGACAAAGGGGAAAGTGGGAGGAGGAGAACAAAACCAGGACATTTTTGAAAGCCCCTGAAAAAGTGGGGTGACAGAGGATTTACCAGGACTGTCTCTGCCAAATTGGGAGAGTATGTTCTCCACTTGTTTTCATGAGCTGGTCCAGCAGTGAAATACATGATACTAATAACCAGGATGGGGACTCACCAAAGAGCTGTTGTACCTCCGCAGCCTCTTTCTGTTGGAGCGCAACTCCCTCCGCTTGGCCTCTGTGTTGGCCATCAGGTGGGCAGGGGTCCTGGTGGTCTTGCACTTGGGTCACTTCCAGCAAGAGTCCCCAAAGCCGTGTACAAGGAGTCCAAGATGACGTTCCTGAGAAAAGGGCCCAGGGTTAGGATTGGCTTGGCAAGAAACCCTGCAGCACTCAAAGACGCAGAGAACAGCATCCTGCTGGTGACATATGCCTCCTTTGGGCCGATGCAGAGCTGGGCATCCCCTTCCTCCATCTGCACCAAACAAAGCCCCCTGGACCTAGCATAGACTCACTGCAGCTCCCTTACACAACAGATGCTCCATGCCTTCTTAGAGTGATGGGGGATTAGGGGATGGGGAATTGGAGAGGGGCCTGGTTATGTCCCCGTAGCTAGATGTGAAATGGGTGCACCATAAATAACTAAATAAATAAATAAACAAATAATTAAATAATCTGCTGAAACCTTCAGAGGTCGCCAGTGCTTTTCCCCAGCATCAGCCCCTTTCCCAAGAAGGCTGCATCCACACTATAGAAATAAGGCACTTTGACACTGCTTTAACAGCTATGGAATCCTGGGATTTTACCTTTGGACACTTAGCCTTCTCTGCCAGAGAGCTCTCATGCCACAACAAACTACAAATCCCAGGATTCCACAGGATGGAGCCAGGAGAGTAAACACACTTTAGAACTGGATTATTTCTGCAGTGCAGATACAACCTGAGTTGGTTTTAAAAGGGCAGAAGCACCCATGTCTTGTTTTTACCCTCCTAATAATGGGTTTCCTTTAAAAAAAAGGTAGTTTGTATTTCGGTCTAATCCATATTCTTCTTGTTGTTGTTTGTTTGTATGTTTGTTTGTTTCATTCTTGGTAATATGAGTTATTCTGGTCTGTCTCCTTCCTTCTTCCCTGAAAATCTCTTAATAAGGAAACTGGGGAGACTTTTAAAACCTCCCAAAGGAGCCACTCTTGGCCTTTTTTGGGGTACTAGCCTCCTCTTAGAAGCCAAAGCCCAATGTTTGTGAAGAAGAAGAATAAGGCTTGTATTAAAACTATCCTCCCATTTCTGATCCCTTTTAAAACCCATGTTCCCCAGAAGGAGCAGAGCTATGTAATAAGAAAGCCCTCTCAGAAAAGAGACACAAAAGATGCACAAAGAGACACACTTCCTTCCTTTTGGCCCAAGGAGCCTGGCCTTCTTCTCTCTATGGAGCCTCAGGAGAGAAAGAGAGGCCTCTGATCAACTGAGGCCTGAGAGAAGGTTCTGGAACATTATTCCCAATAGTCACAAGCAGCACAAAATGGCAGCCAGAACACAAAATGGCTGCCAGAACACAAAATTGGATTCCATCCAATCAGGGCCAGGGATGATGGGAGGGACGGGGACTCCAGCCAATTAGGGCCAAGGATGGTGGGAGGGATGGGGATTCCAGCCAATCAGGTGCTGGCTGAGAAGAGGGGAAAACCAACCGGTGGCTGTCAGTTGGAGAAGAGTCCAGTTGGGACTTTGGACTCTGAGGGGGAGGATCTAGCCAAGGCAGTGTGAGGGCTTGGGTTGTTAGCAGTCCTCCTGAGGGAATGAAAACGGGGTTTTCCTTGAGTCCAAAGGGAAGGACTAGGGTCGCAAACAGGCTCTAGGAAAGAGAGGGATGGGTTGCGTACCTTAACTGTGTCGATAGTCTATGGGGCTTGGGCCCTAGAAGGGAATTCGGTAGCACTAATTATTTATTCATATTGAACAAGCTTTGCAACGAGTTATATTTATTCCATCCTGTATTACAATAAGCCTTCGTTTTTATTTTAAACATCACTTGGATCGTGGTTAGGGTTGCCATAAGCCAGGACCTCCAAACCAGGACAAATGTAGGACAACATTTCCAAATGTAGGACACAGTTTTAATAAATGGAGGACAGGTGAAAAAATTGATGATTTTTTAAAAATGTTAATATAAATACATGTTTCTTAGCCATGATCCAAATGAAGGACATTTTGAAATGTGACAGAAGAGGACATGTCCTGGAAAAGGAGGAGGATGCCTGGTCACCTTGTCTCTGGTCCAAAAGACACTGCAGAAATAAAACATAGCTGGACTGAAATGCCCAGAGTTCCTTATCAAAGCTGCATCCACACTGAGGAAATAATCCACTTCGAGAGTGACTTAACTGTCCTGGGTTAGTGCTGGGGAATGCTGGAAATTGTAGTACACTGTGGCCCCAGAGCTATCTCTGACAGGGAGTCCCATAACCCTCCAAACGTAGTTGAACTGCAGTGCCCAGAATTCCTCACCAGGTGCTGCATCCACACTGAGGAAATGGTCCAGTTTGAGACTGCTCAGTGCTGGGGAATCCTGGGAATTGGAGTCTATTGTGGCCTCAGAGCCATCACTGACAGAGAAGTCTCAATGTCTCCCAAACACTAGCGTTCCCAGGATTCCTTAGCATTGAGTGAAAGCAGCCTCAAAGTGAGTTATTACTCTTGCAGTGTGTGAGAGAGATAGAAAGGCTAGGGACTGGATTCATTCATTAACTCACAAAAGGAGGATATCTGTGTCCAAAACACACTGCTTTGACTGCCAGGGCTCAGTGCTATGGAATCCTGGGAATTGTAGTATATTGTGGCACCAGAGTTCTCCAACAGAGAAGGCTAAAAATGCCTCACAGACACCAGACTTCCAGAGCATTGAGCCTTGGCAGTCAAAGTTAGAAAAAATACACAGGGGCAACATAAATATTGAAAATGGCCACGCTCCTCCTCCTCCATCTCATCATCCTCACCTCGGTGCCAAAGGAAATGGCCCTCTCCCCTCTGCTGCCTTGCTGGGACCAAACAGAGGAGGAGCTCCTCTTCCTGACTCTGGCAACCTCCAACAAGCCTCAAAGATAATTCCCCAAACGTTTGGCCAAGACTCACCAAATCCCCCCGTATCTCACCAAATATTCAGTCAAAATCCCTGAAAAGTCCCTGTAATGTTAATATGGCAATAAAACGTAGCCCTAATTGAATAAAAATAATTGGAACTTATTTCAACTCTCAAAATTACCATTAAAACCACGCACCAAAATCACACCAAAGGCTCTGAAAAGGACCCATTTTGGTGTGAAAGTCACCAGATTGGCAACAGACCGGGAGTCAAGGAGGAAACCGTGCAGGGACGCCCCCTAGTGGTGAAAAACCGGGAATGTCCCGCCGGCAGGAGGGTTATGGCAACCCTACTCATGGTGAGGTTAAAAACAGCAACGCTACCTATAGTTTAAAATCTTTGGTGTGCCTCACACATATTTTGGTGGCAGTGGTGGGATAACAAAAGTCCCAAGCACCTGCCACAGTAGAAAGGTTGACCCTCACAGGCCCAAACTCCTGAGGTGAGTTTTGGGTCCTAAGTCTGGGAGTATTGGTAGTGTGATTTGCTTTACTCTGCCCAGAGACAATGCCCAGAGAGTGGAATCGCTGGACAGATGGGGAGGTCCAGTACCTCTATCACTGTCTGGAGAGGAATGTGGACCTGGACCTCATAATGGGGTCCACATCCCACCCTAAGAGGGCAATCTACTCAAAGATTGCCAGAAAGATGAGGAGAAGGGGTCTGAGAGGTCACAGAAGCAGGTGGCCTCCAAAGTGAAGGTGATGAGGACAGCCTTCTATCTTGCCATGCGCGAGCATGGCAACAGCTGCGCACCATGACACAAACCTCCGGTTTTTGATGAGATGTGGCATCTCTGGATGCTGGCTGGGGGTCCTATATTGGACCTCAATGCCACTGCGGGTGAGTCTTGGTTGTTGACATTTCCTGTACTGGGGTGCTATGATTAGTTGTCTTGAGGCACCTGAGCTCATTTCTGCACTTGTGTCTCCTGTTCTTCTTTCCTCCATGCAGAACACCTGCGGAGGCGACACAGGGCGGCCATGCGGAGTCAGTGCGAGTGTGAACTTCCAACTTTTAAACCGGTTTGGGAACTGGGATAAAAAGTAGTCTGAATGGCCCCTACATTTAAGGGTGAAGGGAGCAAGAAACAACAAGCAAAGTCTATACACTTTCTTTGACCATTGCAGTGTTGGAGTGTGTCGCCACCCTCAAACCGTCAATCGCTCACCTGCAGCAAGGCCAGGAGCAGCACTGAACGTTTCTATACAACTCGGTGTGTGGTGCTCCCCACAACAATGATGTGGGTCTTCCTTTTTTTACTTTCAAAAATGTTTATTACACTGAGATATTCCCATGAAAGCATTTAAATTACCAAATATCGACTGAATATTAACTATTAATTTAACGGAATGTTATCTTCCTTTTCTTCAAATGTTTTAAGACAACTCCATTCCATTTCTAAATGTTCTTTTGGTTTCCATCTTAGTAAGGCAGATACTACATCCATATTTCTAGCTTCATATATCTTAATCAACCAATCTTCGATAGAAGGATTAATTGCAGATTTCCAAACTTGAGCAAATAAGATCCTTGCACATGAGACCATATATAAAATAATACTATTGTATTTTATTGACTTTATGTTGTGTGTCATGTTTAGTAAAAATAAATTTGGTTCAAAGGGAATATTCATATCAAGAATGTTTTGGATGGTTCCATGAATCCTTTGCCAGAATCCTTGAGCTTTAATGCATGTCCACCAATATGAAAGAAGCTTCTCTCGGGTTCCCCGCATTTCCAGCACTTAATATTGCCAGTTTTGTATATCTGGTGGATGTTTTGGGGGTTTAGATGTCACCTGTATAACATTTTAATATCATTTTCTTTATAGTTTTGGCACAGAGTAAATTTATTTGTCCCTTTCCATGATTTTCCCCATTCCTCTATAGTTATAGTTTTATTTATATCACGTGCACATCTTACCATGCTGTCTTTAATAATTTCATCTTCTAGATCTCTTTCTTTTAATAGTTTATAATATTTGGATATGTGTTTACCTTTTTTGTCCATCATAATTTTATCTATTTCATTGTTATCCATCATTAACCCAGGAGCTTTATTGTCTGCCTTAAAACGATTGTTTAATTGGTTGTATAAAAACCAATCCTTCATGTTTCCTTTTTCATTAAGTTCTTCCATAGATTTCATATTGTATTTTCCTTCTGGTGTTTGGTTGATTAAATCTCCGTATCTTAGCCATGGTCTATATTTGTCCTTTGTTCTATTGTCATAGGCTTCTTGTAATGGCACCCAAAATTGATGTCTCATTTTATACCATACTTTAAGCAATGATCTTCTTATAACATGATGGTTAAAAGTATTATTATCTTTTGATTTTGTATACCACATATATGCATGTATACCAAGATTCAGGTTAGCTTATTCTATATTCAATAAAGTCTTGTTTTCTAATTTGATCCATTCTTCTAACCATTTCAGACAAGCTGCATAATAATATAGCTTAACGTTTGGTAAGTTACACCCCCCTTGAAGCAAAGATCATTTACTAAGGCAACCATAACAGTTTCGACTCTGTATCCCATCCTGAAGCCAGTTTGAAATGGGTCCAGATAATTTGTCTCTGGAGATGAAGAGCAACTGTCCTTAAAATTATGTTGGTTAGAAATGGAAGACGGGAGACCGGTCTGTAATTGTTCATGTCCAAGGGATCTAGGGAGGGCTTTTCCATAAACGGCCGTAACACTGCTTCTTTTAAACATGATGGAAAATAGCCCTAACTAAGAGATGCATCTATGATATATTTCAGGTGATATAAAAAGGGCAAGGGTTGGGAGGGCAAGTTCTCCTCTTCACACTTACAAGGAGCTTGTCCACGTCCTCAGTACTCAGATTCAACTTGATCCAGTATGATCTTACTCATGGACGCCTCACTTATAGCCTCTGCAATAATGCTGATGTCCAATTTGGCTCTTATCTGAGAGACATTATCTGTGAAATAGTCATTTAAATCATCATAGTGAGCTGTGGAAGGCTCTAATAATGGGTTCCGGGAGGAAGGTGCCTGAAACAGGTCCCAAATCCTCCCCCCCGACTTCAGAAGTCCCTTTATGCTTCTCTTCCCTTGGTACTTTCATTCCTTTCAGAAGCCCCAAAAATCCCTTCTCAGCATGCGCAGGGATCGTAAGGCCTTTGCTGCTGCTGCTGTTTATTCCATCGTCGGCCTTTTTTCCTTCCTTCCGGAATGGAGCCCAAGCTGCGGAGCTGGACTCAGGAGGGAAAGGCTGCGAAGGCTCTGCTTTGTACATATAGCTCTGTCTCTCTGAGTATATATGTGTGTTTGCCTCTGTTTTTATGGCTGGGAATGGAGCTGAGGGCTGAGGAGAGAAGAAAGGGTACATTTTGTGCAAATGCAGAATTTCTGTACACCAATGAGTCCAGTGTGTTGAAACAACAAAAACTTTATTGCAAACACATAATCAGAAATTCAGTGTTTAAGTCAGAGCTGCCCTCCCCAAACCAAACATTAAAACCCCAAAACCTAAAACATCACACTCGTCCAAACCTGGCCCCCTCTAATTCCCACAGTCTATGTCCCACAGATAACAAGGCCCCCTTTTTCATTCCCACAAACTAGCCCTTTCTGTTAATACCTGTCCCCAACTTTCTTCTGCCAACATCGAACAAATTCCAAATGCTATCATTCCCATAACTATTCCAACCAGCTGCAGCCAATCCCACCCCTCTGTTTAACTAACCTATTCCACCACATGATCCCCACTCAAATTTATAAACGAAATCAATAATCTATAATAAAGGCAATTAAAACTTCAAAATAACAAAATATAATTGAAAAACATAAACAGGCATATGGACACACAAACCTAACACACGAAATCACAAGGGCTTTTTCTTATCACAGCAAGATTTTAAATATATTATTTGTTTTGCTTCTTGATAAATATAATGTTAGTTCATTTCTGGAATTTGTGTGGCTTCTCTCCTGTGTGGACTCTCTGATGTGCCAATAGGTATGACTTGGAAGAAAAGCATTTCCCACAATGCTGGCATTTGTGTGGCTTCTCTCCTGTGTGGACTTTCTGATGTGTCACTAGGTTTGACTTCGAAGAAAAACATTTCCCACAATGCTGGCATTTGTATGGCTTCTCTCCTGTGTGGACTCTCTGATGTGCCAATAGGTGTGACTTCTGAGAAAAACCTTTCCCACAATGCTGGCATTTGTGTGGCTTCTCTCCTGTGTGGACTCTCTGATGTCTCACTAGGCTTGACTTATCAGAAAAACATCTCCCACAATGCTGGCATTTGTGTGGCTTCTCTCCTGTGTGGACTCTCTGATGTGTCACTAGGTTTGACTTCAAAGAAAAACATGTCCCACAATCCTGGCATTTGTGTGGCTTCTCTCCTGTGTGGACTCTCTGATGTGCCAATAGGTATGACTTGGAAGAAAAACATTTCCCACAATGCTGGCATTTGTGTGGCTTCTCTCCTGTGTGGACTCTCTCATGTGCCAATAGGTATGACTTGGAAGAAAAACATTTCTCACAATCCCGGCATTTGTTTGGGTTCTCTCCTGTGTGGACTCTCTGATGTGCCAATAGGTATGACTTGGAAGAAAAACATTTCCCACAATGCTGGCATTTGTTTGGGTTCTCTCCTGTGTGGACTCTCTCATGTGCCAATAGGTATGACTTGGAAGAAAAACATTTCCCACAACGCTGGCATTTGTATGGCTTCTCTCCTGTGTGGACTCTCTCATGTGTCACTAGGTCTGACTTCATAGAAAAACATTTCCCACAATGCTGGCATTTGTATGGCTTCTCTCCTGTGTGGACTCTCTGATGTTTCACTAGGTCTGACTTCTGAGAAAAACATTTCTCACAATGCTGGCACTTGTGTGGCTTCTCTCCTGTGTGGACTCTCTGATGTGTCACTAGATGTGACTTCAAAGAAAAACATTTCCCACAATGCTGGCATTTGTATGGCTTCTCTCCTGTGTGGCCTCTCTGATGTTTCACTAGGTCTGACTTCTGAGAAAAACATTTCCCACAATGCTGGCATTTGTATGGCTTCTCTCCTGTGTGGACTCTCTGATGTGCCAATAGGTATGACTTGGAAGAAAAACATTTCCAACAACGCTGGCATTTGTATGGCTTCTCTCCTGTGTGGACTCTCTCATGTGCCAATAGGTGTGACTTCTGAGAAAAACCTTTCCCACAATGCTGGCATTTGTATGGCTTCTCTCCTGTGTGGACTCTCTGATGCATCACTAGGTTTGACTTCCAAGAAAAACATTTCCCGCAATGCTGGCATTTGTATGGATTCTCTCTTGTGTGGACTCTCTGATGCTTGACAAATTCTTCTGTAAAGGAGGACAATGACAGACAAGACTGAATCTCAGTGTTGAGAGGAAAGAGTTACCCCAAGATTTAGCCCCACGTTCATCCCTCCCTATTTGAGGTTAAATTAATAATGTTGGTGTGAGTGACCTGAGCATGACACTGTTCTGGATGCCCCAAATCCATATAATGACTGTATCCTTACTCAGAGCTACCAAAGAAGAAATTGAAGGGGTACTGTCATGAGGAAATCAGTAGAAGCAGATAGTCAGGCATTTGAAAAATATTCCAATATATATATGTAAAAATACTTTGATTGAAAAGTGGCATCATTTCCTGTGAGACTGCCATAGAGTGTTGAGTCAAAGCACATGGCATGATGCAAACTAACCGCAGAGGATGCTTCATGCTGTGTGGCACCAGGAGATGACTCACAACCAATACAGTGTACAGCTCACATGTGGATTGATGTGGGTTGGAGTTGTGTGTACAAGAGATTGTGAAGTATAGGAAGGGCAATGAATTCAGCTTCCTTACCCACATAGGTCACATTTTTGTAATTCTCCATCATCACATCATTGTACATAAGTCTCTGCCTCTTTGTCAACAGTTTCCATTCCTCCTCAGTAAAATATACCGCCACATCTGCAAAGGTAACCTGCAACAGAAAATAGCCCTCATTCAGAGAATGACTAAAAAAAAGGGGGGGGGGCACATGATACATCCCAAAAATTATTTGATCACCTCAGAATTTAGTCCAGGAAATAAACTTTAAATTCTGTCAGCAAGAAAAAAGCTACTGCCTTTGAAATCCAGTTTGTCTCAAATTCTTTCAATATAATATACAATATATTAACCAATATAATTTAGGCCATGGCTGGTATATTGATGATGTATTAGGATACTGACTGTCCCAAGATATACAGTACATTTAGCCACCAAAGATTATAGTGGATTTAGCAATTTGTTGCCAAATTTCAGAGGCAAATGTCATTTTTAAAAAGCAGTTCTGGGGAGCACTGTGGGTTTGAGGGCCATGGGGCCACCCCCACTTTATATCCAGAGACATTCTCCCATATCACCCAATGTTTCACAGCTGGTAAAAACAAGACACATGTGGACAAGGAAAACCAGAAAGTGGTGAAGATGGTCAAAGTTGTTTATGAGGAAGATCCCACAAGTGGGAAAGGGCACAGCAGTTTGCTTTTGCCTCACACTCCTAACAAAGGAAAGTCCCTGACCCTTTCTTTCTTTCTTCTCCTCTCCCGACTTTTGAGTGGATTGGGTGCAAACTCCTTTGCACGCTTTATGCAGAAATTGAAGTGACTGAAGACGGGGGAAAGTAGTAATAGGAGACAGAAACCAGAACATTTGAAAAGCCCCTGAAAAAGTGGGGTGACAGAGGATTAACCAGGACTATCTCTGCCAAACTCCAACAGTATTTTATTTGCTTCCTTTCATAAATTGGTCCAGCAGTGACCCAGGTGAAGCTAATAAGATAGTGACTCACCAAAGAGTTGTTGTTCCTGGGCAGCCTCTTTCCGTTGGAGCCCAACTTCCTCCGGTTGGCCTCTGTGTCGGCCATCAGGTGGGCAGGGGTCCTGTTGGTCTTGCACTTGGGTCACTTCCAGCAAGAGAGGCCCCAAAGCTGTGTCCAAGGGGGCCGAGATGAGGTTCCTGAGAAAAGAGACCAGAGATTCAAAAAAGGACATAAATTAGATCTCCTATAAAGAATCAATGCAAACAGATAGAACTGGTTATAGAATAAATACACGAGAAGATCCTAATGATCTTCTCGTGTCTTGATCTTTCATGGTTCTTTGACAGACAATTAAGAAAGCTCTTCCTAATGGATAAAAAACAATACGGTATTTGCAAATCAGACTCTGATCTAGAACAGGAAATAATTCCTTTAAAAGAAATAAACAGTTTGCTGTTCTGTCTAATTCTTATTTTTGTTCTTGTTTGTTTGTATGTTTGTTTCATATGAGATGTAATATGAGATGGTCTGGTCTGCCTCCTTCCTTCTTGCCTGAAAATCTCTTAAGAAACACACTGGCTCCCTTTTGGCCCAAGGAGCCTGGCCTCCTTCTGGCTCTGAAGTCTCAGGGAGAGAAAGAGGAGTCTCTCAGTTCAACTGAGGAGGCCTCAGAGAAGGTTCTGGAAGATTATTCCCCACAGTCAGAAGCAGCACAAAATGGCTGCCGGAAGACAAAATGGCCACCAAAACACAAAATGGCTGCTGGAAAACAAAATGGTCACCAGAACACAAAATGGCTGCCGGAACAGAAACTGGATGCCTCTGCCTCAGAATGAATGTGGGGGGGGGGGGGAGTGGCATTAATGATGATTAAGGTCTGGTGGCAGCTCCATCCTCTACCCCGCAGGCCTGATAATATCATCATCATCACCACCAGCACCATTGCTACAGCATGAGAGCCACCATTAAAAGCATTGAAATCCCTTTGGGAAGTCACACTCTCCCCCCTTCAGAGAGAGAGGGCCTTGCCTAGAAGGACTGCTGGGCCTCCTTCCTCCCC